>JAUMHM010000005.1:5536305-5549872 GCA_032362435.1 Melikaiella ostensackeni
GCAATGTTCACGAAACGTCGGCAAGATTCGTAGTTTTGCACACGATTGAAACCCGAAACACCTCTTTTCATCATTAAATCTTTTTTTTGTCGGTATTGACTGAAATATAACATTTGTATTTTACTATTCCAAAGTGCCTCCCATACATTCCCATACATGTTTGAGGTTTCTAATTTTAGTGTGTAATTATATTTGTCTGCTTCTACATTTGGAGCATTTGCCAAATCTGAATCCTGCTCTATTTCATTTTCATCCTCGGAACTTTCTTGTCATGGAGTAATAGTACGGAGACTCAACGACAATACGCTCGCTAATGACAAATGAACTTCGAAGCTTCGAACATAGTTAGTAAGAGGACGTACGCTCAATTGTAAAGAGTCGCCTCGTTTTGAGTGAAATATTTGGGAGGAAATTGCGCAAAATCTTTAATCGGTGGTTTGTTGGCAGGATATATGAATCATAAATAACCCATCAATGGAAGACCTTTTGCAGATATTCCACTTAGAAGGAGGCGAATCTTTACAGTTTGGCGTACGCCCTCTCCTTCAACTATGTTCGGAAAAATACTGGTCAAAATTCTGATACACAGTTTGGTCTCCTTACTAATCCTCCATGTCTTCTGTTTAGGAATTTCTAAAATTTTTTCGGTGTTGACGTCCTGAACATATTCTGAAATAAACAATAATCACAACTCCACAAAAAAAAAGTTGTCAGCCCCAGAAACCAGAATAGACTTACCGTACGTTTTTGAGGTCGCTTAATTCGAGTCTGGAGCCGCTCTGGCTTCATCACATCACATTTGGTCCCTAACCTTTAAAAGCATGGAAAATCGATGATTCCAGGTGAAAACATAATTCCCGTCTATGAAAAGTGGTCATATTCTATGTTTTCAAAGTCGCTGAGTACGAATCCGGAGTCGTTGTGGCTCTACGACGTCACACTTCATCCCTAACGTAAAAAAAAAACGTGATAAATTGGTAATTTCATGTAAAACATGCATTTTTTCAATGCAAAGTGGTCATATCCTATGCTTTCGAGATCGCTAAGTACGAATCCGGAGTCGTTGTGGTTTCATGACGTCAAACTTTCCCCCTAACCTGAAAAAAACATAGCAAATTGGTAATTTTATGTAGAACATGTATTTTTTCAATGCAAAGTGGTCGTATTCTATGTTTTCTAGGTTCCTGAGACCGAATTCATAGCAAGTTCCTTTCAATTCACGCCCTTCTTGAGTATCGCCCTCTCTTATCTTTGAAAGATCGACGTAATGTATTCCGCTTCCTTTTAACTCCTTTCTGTGCATATTGTCTCTTCCATGTCCAACAAAAGTCTGCCATCATGTTTACATTACACCTACCTTGATAGCGACGTTCCATCTCTTTAATATCTTGATGGAATCTTTCTCAATGCTCTTCACTGTCATCACCCAAAGTCATTGGAAAATAGTCAATATGGGAATTCAATACATGTAACTTCAAGCTCATATTACATCCCATTTTACCGAAGTACTGTATTATATTTCTCACAATTCTTTTGTAATTATCACTCTTGTGGTTCCCTTAAAACAGCTATTTTCTTCTTCCAATGATGTTATACAAACTGCTTCATCATGCCCAGTTTTATTTGCAGAGGTGGCAGTAAAACTGTCGCCAGATCCACTAGTGGATTCCCAATATTTTGAAATCCCCACAAATCTGCGAATTGTGTTCTGAATATTTCAATTTATTCAATACCAACTTGACATTTTCGTTATTCTCTTTCAACGTGGTTGAATGTGCTACCGGTATGGGAGCAAAAACATTCCTGTTGTGAAGCAAAACAGCTTTCACATTTTTTTCCACTAAGTTTTTGTTTTTGAGTATAGAAACCAAATGAAGCAAATGAAACTTGTTTCATTTAAGAAACGAATAAAACTTGTTTCTTTGGATAGTCCTAAAGCTCTAATGAGATCGTTCAATTCCTCTTTTAGAAAAACTGTGGTTTCTTTTTCTTACTTCCTATATATTCGTCATCAATGTCAGATACACTGGAGCATTCTCCTTCGCTAGCGTCTTCTTGAATTTCTAAACTTCCCTCAGAAGAAATACATGCGATTCCTTCAATACCTTGCTCATCTGTATTGCACATCTTAATGGGTCTTATTACTGTCGGAACATCGACGTAATCAATGCTCCTTTCATTTTTCTTGTTGAATCTAGTTACATTGTTTTTGCAGGAATAGCAATCCTCTTCACAAATGTGTTCTGCCCATAAAGTTGGACTTTTTAATTTAAGATCTTCAATATTTTCACTTTTATGCCAACGATTCAATTGTGATCTACAATAATTGCATATTTTATGTGGCACCCATCCTTTATCCTGATCAGCTATTGTGAGATCATAACAATCTTCGTAAATCGTTCTGATCTGCTCAGGAATTGTCCTAAGAGTTTTTGGTGGATAGAATTCACTGCATACGTAGCCAAATGAATCAGGGTCTCATTTACAATGATGTTTTGAGGTGGTAGCTTCAAGACCAACTTGTGATTTAGCACCTCCAGATTGTTGAGTTGAGGATTTTTTCGTTTTATTCAGAAATGCCATGAGTATATGATAGACCCACATATTTTAAATCCTGGTGCAATCGCAGGTGAGTCCGCCGTCCTGGGGGTGATATCCCTCATACCTCCTCAGGGCTAAGTATGAGAGCTTTCCGACTTTGATGAGGACAGAGTCAACTCGTCGTCGGACACACTACAGCTTCATCCTCACAACCTAATGCCCCCTGCAAGGCAGTACGCTCCTACTGGCTTCGTTACCCCAACAGATAGTCATACGAATCATTCTACACATCCCCTTTCAGGGCAGTTGTCGTCGTTCACAGAACCTGTCCGAGTAGCAGGATTTCGTCACTCGTTTAAGCAACAAGATCATACTGAGAGAAAATCTCGTTCAGCATTATCAAAATAACAAAGGTGCATGCATCACATGATATCACTGTGGGATCAAACATATAATTATGGCGTGCGAGAACGTGCGAAATTCTTGTTCGCACGGTTGTTATCTGCATAATGCTGTCGACGGCATCAACTAATTTTCGACTAGCTTTCAATTTGCGCTGAGCGAGAAATCGGACGAGTAGAGTATGGTCTGTTGGATTGGAAGTTTTTCCGAAGTAACCTCGGAAACATAGGATATGACCACTTTGTATAAAAAAATGCATGTCTTACATAAAATAACCAATTTTCCACGTTTTTTTAGGTTGGGGATGAAATGAGACGTCATAGAACCACAAAGACTCCAGATTCGTACTCAGCAACATCGAAAACATAGAATACGACCACTTTTTATAGACGGGAATCATTTTTCACCTGAAATCAGCGATTCTCCATGTTTTTTGAAGTTAGAAACGAAATATGACGTGATGGAGCCAAACCGGCTCCGGATTCGGATTCAACGACTCCAAAAACGTAGGGTTAGCCTATTCCGGTTTCTGGGGCTGACAATTTTTTTTTTGTGGAGCTGTGTAATCAAGTGTAGAAATATTATATTTTAATATATTATAATCAATATAATGAAATAATTCGAATAATAAAATTTTGGCATCGATGCAGTACATATGATAATGATTAAGGGGTTATACCCACTTGTGCTTGGAAAAATGAGGGTTTTTTCATAATCGCTTCTAGTCATAGTGATAAAATTTTATTAGAATATACTACAAAGTATCGATTCATTTATGTATCGAGGTAATCGTATGAATTTTTTCAAGAGAAAATCTTGACAACTGGGGGAAATATGGCCATTGCCCGAAAACACCTTTTTTTATCATCACTTGCGGTGAGCATGATAAATCTGAAACGGCTGATCTGAATTCAAAAAAACCAAAGAGATTCCAGTAGTATACTTTTATACAGAGTTTTTGAACGAAGGATTTAGCAAAATTACGATTTTTCTAAAAATGATGATAATTTTTCCAAAATGTTAGATTTTCGAAGTTCCGGCAATTCGTTTTTTTCCCCTTAAAAAATAGAAATCTTGATCCAAATGAAAATCCCTTCGTTCACGAACTCTATATAGAAGTATACTGATTTTGATCATTATTATTTTGTTTTAAAAATCCCTGACGAAAGAAAATCTCTAAGTATTGTCTAGGAAAAAGTCAGACCTGTTTCAGGCTATTTTCAGGCTTGATTTGAATGATTTTGTCTCTAGAGATAGGTTGAGAGATTCGGGTCCCTTTTTACGACTCAATTTATGACAGTGAAACCCTAAGGATGCCGAAGTACGACAGGCAGTTAGAATATTTGAGGTCTTTATATCATAAGACTAATCCCCTTTAAGACTTTACAAAATATTATTTATTTATTTACATGCATATTTTCATATGTCACAACCTATACATTTATATTTATATGCAGTATTCCTCTGATGGTAAATCTAAAAATGCTATCTGTTTTTTCGTATTGCGTACAGTTTACGAGATACCTACAAAATATGATATATTTTTAATTTTTCAAAGCAAATTTCAGATATTTGTGATTGTGAAAATCCGTAGATTCTGATTGCTTAGCTTAAGTATCTCTAACTGGGAAATTGAAAAAAATTGTATTTTTGAAGTTCTTACATCTGGTCACTGCACTGCAACTTTACTACAAAAGAATCCCTTCTACCTGGATACCGAATTGGGCCTCCTCTTTCAAGGCAGCCTATGTAATTCCTTGCTATTCATTAAAGTTTCGATTATATTTAAATAAACAAGTTTATGAGCCTTCAGCAAATTTATCAGGGCTATTTATATCTTTAGAAAGTGCTACGTGTGTACTTGTAGAGAAAATCTCAGAAAATTGACAGAGCCTGAGAATATTTAGAGGATTTCCAATAAATTTGTATCGGTAGGATAAAAAATTATTCCTCTACTTCTTCCATCGAGATCCTTAAAGTGAGGGAAGAATGTCAATTTTACTATCACAGAGAAAACTCATTGAGTATGCAGATACCAAGAAAGTGGATTCTGAACTTTGTCTGAGTATTCGCGATCGGCGTTTTGATCGGTTTACTCTCAGCAATTCGAGGTATGTTTCACGAGCAATGCTCATCTCATACCTAAAGCGTAAGGGTTGTTGCTGCGACGACCCTTCCACTAAGGGGGCAATAACATGCCGAGCAGCTCCAGAGTACTACGAATAATGGAACCCCTTGCCCATCTGTGATTAACGTCGCAATAACGAATATTTATAGGCTTAAAACAATGTTTCGTACTGTCCACTCTAGGGCAATTTCCAACCCTTAGCGGGACCAAACATTCGTTCAGAATCAGTGAATTGAATCTGAATTTCAATTACCTTTTATGTACGAACCAGCAGATATAACTGTTTTCATCGTAATCATTTATCTCTTCAGAAACTGACGATTGTTAAAACTTTTTGCTTATTTTAATATTTTCTATTCGTCCGACCAGTAATTTCAATGTAATTTAGACTTTACTTTGACGCTAAAAATGTGAGAAAATTCCTTTTTTTCGTCAAGTTTAGCATTGAAGAAGAGTTGGTATTTAAACCACATAAAACACTCTCTTGCCGTTTCAAGTGCTACATGTACTGACTTACTATTACGAGCGCCAGAACAGATTCTCTAGTAAGGAGAAAGTAGGGGCTAAATCTCGACTCGAGTGTATTTCTGATGATTAATCCAAATAAAATGACTTTGGCTTGATAATCAATAACTGAGGATAAGTGTTATGAAGAAGCAATCAGGAATTTCCGGTTTTCACATCGTCATTGTTTGCGTGGGTCAGCGAAAGATCTTAGGCATAAGAGGGAGCAGATAAAACAGGGGATGATGTGGCATAGGATATAATTCATTCATTCAGAAAAAAAAAGTTCTCTCCTCATCTCTCTGAGTCTCGCACGCTCGATGAAGGCATTGGAATTCCATCTCCAAATTCTCCCTTTCCGTACTATACCAGCGTGATGAATTTTATTTGCGATAAGAATTTTCGTATTTGTGGCCAACGCAAGGCGGCCATTTCTATGCGGACGATGGTCGGCATTTCTTCGACATGCGCTGCTGAGCAATTTCACGAAAAATCCACAGAATTCAATGCATACATACGAAACGCAAGAGGGAATAAATTAGGATGCGAGGGATTCCTCGAAATGTAGATATCCGAACTTCGCGAGCAATGCCCGATGGAATATCAAAAGGGTGTGTTAACATGTATCAGGTTATAGTATTTTATCCAGTTTAGCTAAGAGTTTGTTGAAAAAAGTGAAAGAAGAGAAATTCAAATAGATAATGGTAGAATGATACATAGGCAATTCTCAGAACCTGAAGACTTTCGTCGAAGGAATTTCGCAAATAAATAAAGAGCGTCATATGATCTTTTATATGTTCATTCTTCAAATGACCACAATTTTATTCTTACTCGTGTACGACTGTTAATTGATGCAAGGGGCTATTTATGTGCTTTGAAGAATGTGTAAATCTGAGGTTAGTCACTAGGGCGCAGTAAAACGTTTTTTGAATTTCCAGTTGGAAGGGAGAGAAATGTTGTTTACCGAATTTAAAATGACCCCACTGAAGTTTAATATGAAAAAAGACTCTTCAAACTATACGCACGCGTAGCGCGCGTCTGATGTTGCTAGTATATAATGATCAGCAGTTGATTTTATTTTCAATCAAAATTATAGAACCAATCCAATAGGTGAAGCGAATAGGACATGAAGCAGTAAAGTATCCTGATATCCCGAGAGAGAAGAGCTGTGGTACTCTGATTACCATTGCTGATTCGTGAATTATATTACAATCTTCGTTATCATGATTGTTTTGCAAAATTACGACAATAATTGATTGAACAAAAAATTAGCTTTCAGGAGCATGAACTTTATCAAGAGTGTGGACTCATTAACAATAATAAAAATAGGATAAATTTATTTTATGATATATCCAGATGCCACTGATTAGATTGAAGCTATACTTATACTATGCTTGAAATTAAAAAAAGAACCGAAAATGAGGAACAACCGAAAAAAAAAATGATAAATCCATTCAAGATGATTCCTCAATAATGATTTATCTTCTTTCTTTTTAGTTGAAAACTCAACTGCTTGGTAGAAAATTAATATTTTTAGTTGAGAATGTATGTATTTCGTTGAAAATCCAACGTTTTACAAAATATTTTCTGTTGGTCCTGGAGAGTTGTAAATCTTCCAGAAATTAAAATCGGAACTAGGTAAATCTGTAGAATCACTTTTAAAAAGAAAAAATAAATAAATAAATTACAGTGTTTCCAAGTTCAGCCTAGGCGGAGAAATTATACAGGGTGTTCCAGACTCAAGTATTCGAATTAATGTGGCTGCACAGAAAATAAAGAAATAAATCGGAAGTTCCTTTTCAAAAGATTAGTTAAAGTCTTAGTTTTTGAGTTATAAAACAGTCAATCGCGCGAAGAATATTTCTAGAGGGTTAACCTTGGATGGGTTGCCTTTCTCATAGCAACAAAAAACGACCAGAATGAAATAATTCTCAAATAATGTTTCGGAGTCTTATTTTAATTTCCCTTGTTGTACTTAGGGAAATGCAATTATTTCAAAGAATATTATAAATATACAAATTTATTCAGCAACGCAATTCTTTAAGAGGTGCGATTGAAACCTCCCCAGAAAACCATCCCGACAAGAATACTTACGTAAACTTAATTTCAGGGGTGTTATAAAATTTTTTCATTCCCACTTAGGGAGATCGAGCAGTTTTTTAAATCATAAAATTTGTTTATCCCACTGATTTTTGTATAATCTCAATGTACTGGGGATTGATGTTCTGATACCTACCCAACAGCACCCTACCAAAATATTGTAAAGTTTCCGAGGTATTGGAAGTTGTTGGCCGCACTGATTTTCTGAACGATTTAATAAGCAGAGGGATGATTTTCTCACATCCTCAGAAAACCACCCTCGCAATGACACCAATCTGAATTAAGTTTGAGGGTGTTAACATTTTTCCTTTATTCCCTACTAAGAATGATTAAAAAATTTCCGAAATGATGAAAGTTGTTGACTTCACTGACTTTTTTTATCAACTCAATAAATCGGGCATAATATTCTAAGGTCGCGAGAAAGCCTTTTTTGCAATGGCACTACTTTGAATTTAGTTTGAGGGGTTTTTGAAATTTGCATTCATCTCCTACTAAAAAAGATCGAAAATCTTTCGCAGTAATATAAGTTGTTGGCTGCACTGATTTTCTTAACAACGCAATAAACAGGGGGATGGTTTTCTCACATCCCCAGGAAAACCACCCTCATAGTGACACAGATCTAAATTTACTTTGAGGATGTCATACATTTTTGTACATTTTTGTTTATCTGCTACTAAGAAACATCGAAAAATTCTTGCAGTAATGGAAGGTATTAGCCTCACTGATTTTTTTTTATCAACTCAATAAGCCGGGGTTAATATTTCAACATCGCCATAAAACCACTCTTGCAGTGACACTGCTTTGAATTTAGTTTGAGGGTCATTACAAATTTGTATTCATCTCTTTCTAAAAAAATCGACAAACTTTCGCATTAATGAAAGTTGTTTGTTTATTGAGCTGGTAGAAATATCAGTGGGGCCTACAACTTTCATCACTTTGGCACTTTGACGATCTTTCTTAGTAGGGAATAAATAAAAATTACTTACACCTCTCAAACTGAATTCAGATCCATTTCACTGCTATGGTTCTTTTCTGGGAATGTGAGAACATCATTCCCCTGTTTATTGACTTGTTAAAAAATATCATTAGGACCAAAAACTTTCACTACCTCGGAAATTTTACGATCTTTTTTAGTAGGGGATGAACAAAATTCGCTAACACTCCTCGAGGTCAACTTAGTTCTGTACGACTGACAGGGTGTTGTTGAGTGGATGTTAGATCATCAATCCCTAGTACATTGAGATAATCCAAAAATCAGTGAGACCAGCAACTTGACGATTTGAAAAATTGGTCGGTCTCCCTGAGTAAGAAAAAAATATATTTTTGAAACTCCTAAAATAAAGTTCACGTAAGTATTCATGTGCGGATGGTTTTCGAGGCAGGTTCCAAATGCATCTCTTGATGAATTACGTTTCTAAAGATATTAGTATGTTCTTATTATTCTTCGAAATAATTCTGTATAATTTTTATGTGTTTTATACAAAGAATGTATAAAACAAATTGAAAAAAATACATACTCATTTCCCACTATGTATAAACTATGTATTAATTTTCCGCCTGGAAGGCTTTAATGTGCATGTATAGACGGGCGTGATTTGGTCGTGAAATCTCTGATTTAGTTTTAAACAAGTGCTACTGGACAGATATGAATGATGTGTAAAAATTAATTTTGGATTCGCAAAAGTGGATCATCTTGATCTGAAGTTGTAATCAGAATGAAATGCATCTTTTAGATATCCCGGGATTTTACTGCGGTCCATTCATATTCCTTGCTGGTAGGATTTTTTTGTAACCATGTCAAAAAGTTTGATTCCAAAATAAACATCAATTGCAAAAAAAATCCATCTTCCTGACCAGAAAGTTGAACAAAACGAGATTACTCGAGTGGTTAACGATATTTCGGGAAACTCGAACGTCCGAACTAATTCGATAACCATCGGTCCGTGCTCTCATTGGCCGTGGCTTACGCAGTTGAAATGCCAGGACCACGAGATTCTGTGGGGCCAGGGGGTCTATGTTTTTCGCAATTAGAGCAACCTCGCAGCGAAGCTTTCGACGAGCCAGCAAATTTCCTCGCGATCGCGTCCTAAAACAACGGAATTGCGTGTACGGACTGCGTGCACCAGGAAGAGGGAGCTCTGAAACATGCAGAAAACGGTAAATTAAGGGAGAGGGGTAAGGAAAAAAGGTTTACACAAGGATGATTAAAAAATGCATTGGAAATTTTTTTTTCAAATCTTCATGCTCTCACCGCTCGGACTTGTTGGAATCCATAAAAAAATTAATGTTTGTTTTTTTAAAGATCGAAATGAAATCTATTTTCTTATGAAAACATTTTTTTTGTATTGATAAAGAACACCCAAAAAGTTCAAAATTCAAAAATAGAGTTTGAGACTACCTGCTTTTTCGGCTCATTAGAGACAGATGTACAATAAATGTACACAACAGAAAGAAAAAAGAGGGAGAAAAGAAAGAGTCAATCAAACCAACCTCACACTCTTTCTTTGCTCCTTTTTTTATTATAGGAAAACATTATTACCCGAAATCAAAAACAGATATGATTGATAGTATAGTTTTAGTACATATTTCATTCATTAATTTGAAATTAAGTCACACAAATTCCAAATTATGACACAAAACTAAAGTCATTGTATCCAATTATTGATTCCATTCCAAATTCTGTTGTATCTAGCAAGATCTCTTTTTGAATTAATAGCTTTGTTACCTTCTCTCTTTATAAAAAGCATTTCCATGAAATCTTTCTTTTTTGATTCCTCTCAGGATACAAAATTTTAATATCACCCCAATTAAAGTCACGCTTATGTGTAAGTTTATGTTTTGTAAAGACCGAGTAATATCTTGCACTACTATGAAAATTATTTTTATGTTCATCTTCTCGTGTTTTAAGTGATCTCCTTGTTTGCCCTATGTAAACAGCATCATATTGTCTACATTTAAATTTGTAAATTACACATTGTTTTTCCAGTTTCTCATATTTGTCTTAACCCAATGTAACAATCAAGTTGCTTTTGAATGGAATTCTATATATCATATGTAACCCCAATTTTCCTAACATTGATTTCAAGATACTTGAGATTTTTTCAAAATAAGGTAGGACAACCGTATTAAATTTATTGTAATCTTGTACATTATTTTTGCTCTGATTATTGCCTTTACTCTCAATTTAAACGATTCTCTTATGTACATGCTTGACAATAAAAGTAATAGGATAATGGTTAAGAAAAGAAATCTGCAAGCATAATTCAATATTCTTTTCAAGGAATTTTGGATGAGATAATTTTTGAGAGCTCTATCAATTAAATTCTTTACAAATCCTATTTTGTTTTGAATGGAATGATTAGAATTAAAATTTAGGGTCCTTCTTGAACAAATAAATTTTCTGTGCCATTCAGTAATAATATAATTTTAGGTAGTTTTTATTAAGTTCAAATCAAGAAAATTCAATCTACCTTCTGTTTCAGTTTCAACAGTAAACTCTAATCTTAGATGTACATTATTAATTGCATTAAGTAGGAGATCTACATTTTGTACATGTAAAGACAATACAGAATCATCAAAATATCTTGCATAAAAGTCCAATTCAAAATTAGTTTTGTTAAAAACTTTATTTTCGAAATCTTCCATCACAATTTCAGCAATAATTGGAGACAAGACTGAGCCTATCGGAGTACCAAATTTTTGTTTATAGAAATTGCCATTGAATTTAAAATGAACGGAATTGAAAACATATTCAATAGCATCAAGACATTGTTTTTTTCGCAATTTTAGTGTGAAGTTTGATTGTATCCCATCTATTTGTGATAGCAAGTTTGACTCTTTCATATGGAATATTAGGAAAAATGACTATTACGTCAAAGGAGACAAAAATGTGATTTGTTGGTATTTTAACATTTGCGAGCAATTTTAAAAAGGCAGCACTGTTTTTAATTGATCTTGCTGAAAGATAATAATAATTATCTATCTATCTATAATATAATTATCTTTGATAATTTTACTGAGAAGTTTTTCTAATTTTCTCGTGGGTGAACCTATTGTTGAAATAACCGGTCGTAAAGGAAATTCTGCTTTATGAGTTTTGACTAGGCCATGGGCCAGAGATAGATTTGTGTGAATTGTGTCAATGTCACACCTTTCGATAGTGTTTCCCAAACATTTTTGAAGTCTTATTCTCTCTAGAATTTCAAATGTACCTTTTTGAATAATTTTTGTAGGATCATTCGGAATAACTGCAAAACTATCTTTATTATTTAAGATATGCATCATTTTCTGATTACAAACATCTTTTAATATTGCAACTGCAATACTCCCTTTATGAGCCTTAGTAATCAGTAATTCAGGATGACGTTTTGAAAAAGTTTTCTTTCAAATAATCCTTCGCCTAATTCTTTGTCTACTAGGGTTTGTGAAGTATCATTATTCAAAAATTCATTCGATAAGCCCATAAATCTTGCTTTGAATTCTTGTACTTTATTTTCTGGTCATTTTGAAATATTCGCTTCAATGTCTTTAATGATTTCAAGGAGTTGAATATACTTTTTTTGCTATATTTGTTGCTAAAGCCTTCACCCAACCTTAGAATGTTGATTACTTTTTGTGGAATCTCTACATTTGAAATATTTAAAAACCATGAATCCGGTTGGTCTTGACAAAGAGCTAAGTTAATACTTGGAGTCAATTTTTGTATAGCACTTCGGATATTAAGAATGTTTTCGAATTTTCTTTTATGTTTTTTATTATCATTAAACACTCTTTTATTTAATGTGTTTCTCTTTCAAGATATTCTCTGATGATGTAATCTGGTATGTACTTGTTTATTCAAATTATCAAGAGTTTTTTGAACGTTTTCATTAATATAATGTATTTTTTATGGCAGTTTTTTACAACAAGATTTAAAATAGATTTTCCGAAATGGTTCGTGATCTCATTGAACATCTCTTTATTTCTTTTGTTTTTAAATTCAAAGCAATCTTTCTTCTTTATATCGAAAACCTTTTTTGGAAAAACCCCATGAACCTTACACTTTATGAGAAATTCTTTTTGTAATGCAGCTAATCTCAGTTTTTTGCTGGTTGAATACAATTCTTTATTGTTTTTTATTGGTCCTTCACCCCCATTTTTATCAATTTCTGGTAATCTGTAACGTAGCGTGGGGCGAGATGGGCATATAGTTGTTTTTTCCACGACAGTATTTGAAATCTGAAATTCATTATTTGAAAGTAAATCGTTGTATGTATGCTATAAACATTTTTATTAATAATTTTGCCAAGATCAAAGTTAATAAAATAGTATATGCGGAATCTGAAACGAAAGTGAAAAAGTAGTTCGCTTGACTTATTAGAGACAAATGGAAAATAAATGAACAAACAAAAAAGAAAAAAGAGGTGGAAAAAAAGAGTCAACCAAAACCAACCTCACACTCTTTCTTTTTTCTGCCTTTTTTTATACTACTGGGGACCATCCTAACCTGCAGACTGCTACACAGGCAGGGTCGGTGGAGTAAAATTTTTCAGTGTATGGAGTTTCTTGTTTGACCGGCGGGAAAGGGGGAAACCATTTTTCGAAGAAAATTAATAATAATAATCTTCCACTTCATTCTTTCACTTTGTCCACATTGAAGCTTATATATGTTTCCGCTTGCTTTTTGTGTGCTTTTTGTCTGGCGATTTTCTCTGTTATGACTGAATTTTAAAAAGGGTGATGCACAATTTAAAAATTAATCAATCTTAACGACTTATTTTCAAGATCATAATTTTACAATTCTTCAATTTTAAATGCTCTTATACATAGCCGAATCTTTAACCAAATAGTTAAATATTCAACCAAAAAGATTAATTTTTAACCAAGAAGATTAATTTTCTAGCAAAAGACGAA
>JAUMHM010000005.1:5549972-5572314 GCA_032362435.1 Melikaiella ostensackeni
TATATAATGGGTACGAGATTGCCTTTACCAACTACACTCAGCTTGAGGCGATTTGAAACGGGTTTTGGAATTCACCGCCACCATCGGTCTTTTGATTTTTTTATCAGACATTGAAACAAAACAATATTGTATTTTATTTTTACCTTTCCTTTACTTCGCAAATTCTCTTCTTCATTCACCTAATACCTACATGCTACATGCCTCTCGAAAGTAAATGCGAAAATTTAATGCGTCCATTTTGAAATTTTCTATCTTGGAAGAAATTTTATTTTGTTGATATCATTTTCTGTCGAATACTTCCTCATTCATCACATTATTCAAATTAATTATTTCCTTCAACCTATTACATTGCACGACTTAAAGAATTACAGTGTTACTTTATATTTTTTAATGTACATTACATAATATACTTTATAAACTATTAAATAATACTGATACTAGACGAAATTATACCGAAACGCCACTATATTCAAATTTCACCACAACTTTCGGTAATGATTACCGAACAAATTTTCTCCGTGTATATGTTATCTATGGTTTCCATCCTTTTCCTAAAACCCGTTTGGTTGTGCTTTATACTTGCCTTTTCGTTCACCTGTCTTTCCAGCCTCTTCCTAAGCACTTCCGCGTACATTTTATAGCCCACTGACATGATTGTGATACCTCTATCTTCCTCTGTCGTTTTCCCCATCTTTTCCTAATCAACGGCACTACCAACCCTGTCTTTCCTCCCTCCGGCCATTCATTACCTCCCCAATCCTTATTGCAAATCCTCCACATCTCTTCTTTCACTCCTTCTCCACAATATTTCAGTGCTTCCTTTTCTACATTATTTTCACTTGACTTGAATTAGTTATAGCGTCTTCGTTTCGCATGATGCGCAAATTCTTGAAGCGATATGTCTTCTTCTGGAACTTCAAGAAGCCCTTGTATGTAGTATGGTATTTGCAGCTTTTCCTCTGGTGTCAAACGAGTGTTACCCATGCCATTTTCGTTCACTATAACCGGCACTCTATTTTCATCATATATCGGGAGAAGGATATCAGAATATCTTACACCAACGATAAAATCGTCGTGTTTCAATTTAAGTTGTTGGAAAGTAGAATTAAATATCGGCTCAATTCCACCGAATAGTGATCCGACGAAATGAATACCATGACTAATGGGTGGAAGATGTCTATGGCGTTGGAATATTTCATTATATGGATCTGGAACGGTAAGAAGAAATAGAAATTATTAAATTTTAATACATGGAATATGGAACTACATGTGTGAAAAAAGACCCGTTTAGCCCTCTTTAGAATGTTGGGCTCCATCAGGGCCCCATGTGGAAATTCCATGAGGAGATACCCACGCGGGCCCTCACAAAGAGCCCTGCTACTTTACCCTTTCGGTTGACGGGTTAAAGTTTCTAGCAAGAAGAGTGGTAGGTCGTGTGTGTTTTGTTTGAATTCAGAATTTTTGTAAATAAATGTCATGACCCGACAATCTCATGGGCTACCAAAATCCCTTTCCCAACTGGCCAAGTAGCTCAGGCAGTAGCGCGCTTGACTTGTAGGCAGAAGGTTTCGAGCTCGATTCTCGCTGTCTACACTTTTGTCCAATTTGCTTTTTTTGCGAATTATTTATCGAAATATTTTAAGGTTCAATTTCCTTCTAAATTCTTTTCAATTGCGCATAAGTAAACATTTTCAATGCGTCATTTCAATTAAAAACTCGCTCTTTCGCATGATTGACGTTTTTTTCTCAAAAAGTCTCTTTTATCAACTATTTACTTCATTTATTCTTATTTAATAAGCATTCTAATTACTAATTTAAGGAATGCAAGTGACCCTTTGAAAAAAATTTATATTTTTATTCATAAACACAAGTCGGAGCAGTGATATCTTGCTTTTTTGATCTTTCTTCGCAAAAAAGTTAATTTTCTGTGAATGCTATTAATTTTATTATTCTGATTAAACTTTTTATATATATTTTATAATGAAAATATAAACGAAAAATTAAATTTTCAAAATTTTTTTGTTCAAATAAACAAAAAAAAAACATTCAAAATGCTTATTCATGCACAATTCAAAAAACATTCCGTAGAAAATTGAATGGTTAAACATGTTATCAAATGGAATGCAAAGTGGAACAAATTGGAAATAAGTGCAGGCAGCGAGAATCGAGCCTGCAATCTTCTGGCTACCTTCATCCACAAAAATTATAAATGAAAACGAAAACACTCGACCCGGCATTCCCTTTGTGAGTCCAAAATTTTACTAAATTTTTTTTAAACTTCAATTTTTGATGTTAGATAAGGTTGCACTGCTTGTTGCCCTCGTACCTCAGCTTACTAAAGTCAAACGATTTTGTTGTGATAAATTATCTTTCATGTCAAATGGTAACAGTGTCGTCGGTTCATGTCCCGGTCAATGCGCTGATATTTAATTTTTTTGATTTTTTAATTTTGTACATATTATAATCGTACATATATATTTATTAGAATATGCATGAAAATTAACAGCTGCATCGTGAAACGGGATATAGAATATTTTGCGAGGAGTGGGAAGGCATCTAGCAGCTTTTCAAAACACTATTAAATTGAAAACTTTTAAAGCCATGGTTTTGTAGCGGATTGGATTGCACATCTTTTTTTCTAACGGAAAAAACTTTCATTTTCTTTGTTTTTGAAATAATTGGTACAAGGTTTTTGCACAGCGCAAAATTTGCGTCTTTTTTAACTTCAACTCGCTCTGGATAACAAACTATTCAGAGTTTTCACATGAAATTTGCAGGATTTATGCACAAAACTATACTTCGACTAGTAGGGTAATTTGAGTTCATCTTCTTTGTTATGAAAAAAGTTGTGACATTTTTTCTGGGTAAGTTCACAAAGAACGTCTAAATATTTTCAATCACCAAGTTTATCGGTGTGAGTTTAAGCAATTGAATCCCAGCGGACGAAATGTTCAGTACAACCCATAAAAGTTTTACTTCAATTCAACTAGTTATTCGTAAAGTACGAGGGTTTCACTGTTGTGCACGGTGCTTGAAATTGAGGCATGGAGCCCACCAACAGGCTCTCTGCTCTCACCTAGATATAGACGTGGAAAATGTTATTTTCCAACAAGAACTCTTTGTGTCATTTGATTATTATTGTTAAACAATCAATTCTTCATATTAAATATTGGAATTGTTAAGAATAACAGTAAACGTTTGTGAGCTATCTAGGCATTGCCCCTGTACCGTGCAACCATTTTTACAGAGTCGGGACCGAGCCTCAGCACCAGGCGTCCACAAAACGCGCAGCCGCGACATCTCCCACCCACGCAAACATCGCGAGAGGGGATACACAACTTCGAAAAATCGAGAAGCCTGGATGCTGTTTCCGAAACCGGCATTGGGGGGCTCGCTGGCGAGCGAGAAGGATGTAGGATATTTGAGGCAGACCTAGGTGTCTACTCCTGCAACCGAGTTTTGATTTACCTTAGCTTACCGTACAGGAGAACAAGCTAGAGAGTCTACTCTCGGAACCTAGTACTTAACCTATGAAGAAATTCGTATTGTAAAAATACTCGAATTGATAAAAACTTCGAGAATATTTGTATTAAGAGAAATAAAATGAATGATTCTGTTTTGAAAATTGAGCTGCGAAAAACTCAACTAGTCTTAAAGAATCTGAAAGAGAAATAAAGAGAGCAATTGAGATTTGGATCGAATTCCATAGAATTCGAGCACTCTGATAAAATAGTATAGAAATAGAGATATCTTTGCGTGATTTTTACCAAATGTAAAAATATATATTATAAAGAAAAATAAGGCCGACAAATAAGAAATTCCTTTTATTGCAATTGAAGAATAGAAAGATAGTGAGACATACATATCATAATCGCAGATAATAATAGGGCGAATACTAAAATTATCCTGTGTGGAATTTAGAATATCTTTAAATATTGGAAAGAGTATCTTGAATGAGCTTTATGTCTGTATTATTTTATTGATAAAATAAAACACTGAATTAAAATTTTTGAAAATATTAGTCTTTATTTCTTCTCTCGTGTCGATTCCGTATAATTCTACATTGAAAAATTAATTGAAAAAAAGCAAAAAGCTTTCACGTTTATTTATTGATACATTTATTTATTCATCACTCCGTAACATTTGATAATATTTACATAAATGTACGCGCTATACTCGAACGAGTTAGTCTTACAAAAATTTCCTTGAAGCAAGTCAGATGACTTGGTCGAATGGTTTTTCGAGAAATGAGAAAAAATCTACATCGAACCGGTTTTAAACCAGGAACGCCATTTTTCATGAGTGCAGCTTAACCAATTACGCCACCGAGGCCGCTCATGAAAAGTGGCGTTACCGGTTCAAATCCGGGTCAAGGTAGATTTTTTCTCGTTTCTCAAAAAATTATTTGGCTAAGTGATCGACACAATTTAATATCGAAAAATTAATTAAGTACATTGGCCGACAAAATAACATCAATATTATATGTAAATTATATTCAGATTCGGTGAATTATATTCCGACTGGAATAAGTCACTTAATTTTGCAGGTTGAAAGAGATACAGACCCACCGTCCCCTATGATATAGGAGAAATGAGAAACGATCTACTACGACCTCGATGGCATAATTGGTTAACGCTCCACTCATGAAAAGTGGCGTTTCTGGTTCAAATCCGGGTCGAGGTGGATTTTTCCTCGTTTCTCTAAAAATTATTTGACTAAGTAATTGACACAATTTAACATCAAAAAATAAAGAGTTTATGTTGGGAAATAATATTACAAAATATATTACAGAAAACTTCTACGAGACTAACTGAAAATTTCATTTACTGGAAGTTTTTGATTGCTCAAACTTGCGTTGATAGACTTTGCGATTGAAAATTTTGAAACGTTCTTTGTGCACTCACTTAGAAAAATAGTAACAACTTTCTTTCATAATGAGGCAGATAAACATCAATCACTCCACCAGCTGAAGTATATTTATATACTTAAAGTTTCTGAATTTTGAGTGAAAACTCTGGATAGTTTGTTATTTAGGGCGAGTTGGAATTAGAAAAGACGAAAATTTCACGCTTTGCAAGAATATTGTTCTTTCCTATTATTTCAAAAACGAAGAAAGTGACTACTTTTTTCCATTAGAAAACAAGATGCGTAATCTTATTTCTCATAAAATTTTGTCTGCAAGTAATTAAAATTCAATAATGTTTTGAAAAGCTGCCCAGGGCTATTCCGCTCCTCACAAAATATTTTATATCCCATTCTACGATGCGGCGGTTCAATTATGAGGAGACAATTATTAAAGGTATTTTTGAAAATTAGAAATTTACCACTGAGGCAACAGTTAGGGGCCCATAAGGGCCCATCTGAGGCAACTATTAGAGTAACCATACCATAATCATACCATTAATCAATTAATCAATTGTTTTTTGAGTACCTGAGGGCAATCTATGATTGCCCACTGCATTTTTTCACACGGATATTGGAAAATAACTCTTTTCTCAACATTTTGTTATCACACTATAATCTGTAAAGTTTTTTATACCTTTAAAGAGATGAGAGATATAATATTATGGACAAAAATCTAAAATATCTCAATATACGAAGTGTATATGCTGTCGGAAAATTTTAAATAATTTTTTATGTTTAAAAATTAATTTTTAAAAGAATTTCAAAAAAACCTTAAGACATTTCAAAAGATTTTTAAAAATTTTGGGAAAAATTCGAATCATTTTAAAAGATATTTAGAAGTTGTACAAAAAATTTTAAAAAATTTTTAATTGGAAAAGATTTCAAGAAATTTTAAACAGAATGTAGATTTTTGAAGATTTTGAAATAAAACTTTGTAGGTTCTTGAGGACTTTGAAGGGTTTCAAGATAACAAAAGAAATTTCTACAGATTCCTGGGAAATTTTAAAATGATTTTTGATTTTGAAAAATTCATTTTACGAGAATATTTAAAAAGATTCTTAAACATTCCAAACGATTTCCAAAATTGTTGAAAAAGTATCTGGATGATTTCAAGTCAAATTTTTTAATTTTGAAAGATTTTAGAAGGTTAAAATTCAACTACTTGGTTAAAAGTTGGACCAATTTTTTGAAAATTCACTTTTTTGGTAGAATATTCATCATTTTAGATAAAAATGTAATTATTTTGTTGAAAATTTGTCTTTTTGGTAGAAAATGAATCTCCTTGATAGAAAATTCATGAATTTGCTTCAAAATTTAAATAACTGATTTAAAATTAACTTTTTGGTGGAAATTCATCTTTATAATCAAAAACTAATCTGCTTTAGTTGAGAATAAAAATATTTTGTTAGAAATTTTGCCTTTTTAGATGGTGTTAACTGTTAAAAATTAACCTTTTTTTGGTTGAGGATTCAACTATTCTATTGAAAATTCGTCTTTTGTAGATAAATTGAAGTGCTTGTCGCTTGAAATTTGAATATTTTTCTTGTGAAATTTCAATTATACATTACACTTTTCATCGAAAATTCGTCTTTTTCGATTGAAAATTAACTTTTTTCAATGAAATTTGGATTTTATGCATCTGAAACCCTTGAAAATCGTTTTTCAATTTCCTCAAGAATCTTAGGGAAATTATATTCAAAAAATAAAAAAAACGCAAGGATGAATAGTTATTAAAAATTTGTATTTTGTATTAAAAGTTGTTTTTCCCTGAAACCGCAAAACTACTGATGATACTGAAACTAATGATGCTAGTTATGCTAAATATGCGGAGGTTATTTTTTTTTAACTTTAAGTAACGCTGAATATTGCAGATTTGCAACTGCGCGAACCACGTGTCAGCGGTCAAAAATACTTAAATGAAATTTAAATTCTAGGTCTAATATTATCATATTTACCAGTGCAATCAGAGTGAATTGCTAATGTGGTGATGAATACTGTTCCAATAAGGATACGCATTTTCTCGAAGTAGGTGAAACTTATTTAATCAGAATTTTCACAACAATTTCAATAATGATTTTTCCACAAGATGTTTCGGTTTATATGTACGTGTCACTCCTTGGCTGGAAGGCTTTGCTTTTTCAAATATTTGTATTTAGTCAGTCTAGTTTCATTCGCTTTGAAGGTGCCTAAAATGAGGATTGATTTACGATACTCATAAGATTTAGAGATTACAATTCCTTCTTTTGCAACGTCAATATCGATTCAATTTTAGAAGATATAATACAGCATTCTACGTATTTGATTATAGTACAAGGGGAATAAATTTATAGCTGAGACAACAAACAACTTTAGAAGCGAGTGCAAATCAAACATTGAACAATCTGATAATTATAAGGATTTACGACTGCGAATCATAAGGTTGTTAATCAATTAGGAATAAACCAATTTAAATATGAAAATACTAGTTTTGTAATGGAAAAATATGTAACATAATTTTTTCTTTGAACGCCCCCTTTCGAGATCCGTCGGAATTATTTTTCAGAGTTCAAAATTAACAAAATGGCGACGACTTGCTTGAAAAAAAGTCGATTTTCACGAAAAACCCACAATTACATTTTTTACCAAATTCTTGCTGAATTTGTGCTTTTATAGGGATAAAATTTTGTGAGCTTCGAAAGGGCTAAACATATCTAGAATAGTGCTCCAAGAAATTATTATTGCTTTTTTAGTCACTTGTGATATCCTACTTCGTTGAGGAGCAAAATTTGAACATTTAATTTACGGGGAAATGAAATCTCCTGGCCTCAAAAATGGTTTAGTCTGCATGAAACTGATAAGGCGCCTTTTTCATTCAAGCAGAAAAAAATATTGCAAAAGATGAAAAGGGAGGAGTTTAGCAGAAAATCTTTCTTATCTTTTTCTTTCGCATTTTAAAATCATGAGTTGAAGATCTTCTGGAAAACCCCACCTTTTTTATTTTTTGCAATATTACTTCAAGGCTTATACTTACATAAATAAGGTCCCCTATCAGTATTGTGCGCGCTTTTAGTGAATTTCAATGAATTAGTTTAAATGGATTCACATTCTCGAAATTTCTGTCATTTTATCAATTTAATGCACTTGAAAATTTAGATATCTTTAGAATTTCTTGGCAAACTTTGATTTCAAAAACTATGTTGGGTATACTGATAACTTCTTAATTAGTGAAATTTTTTGCATCGTAGATGTTTTTGATGATATTTTACTTTTTTTTTGATAAAAAATTTAGTTAAATCAAATACCCGTTTGAAAGTAATAAGAATATTGAATACTCGACACACTATCAATAAATATAATTAGTATTAATGTTTCTATTATAATTTATAAAGATAATTGTTAGTTCAGTCACTCATTATTCCCGGTTGAGGGGGGGGGGGGCAATTACATGTGGGCTTCACCTAGGTATCATTTGCTAGATAATAAGCAAGCAGCCTTGATATAGAATGTTATAACATGTTTAAACGCAGCTTACTATTAATTAAATAATTCAAAAATTGAATAATAACCATGCTGACTATCACAGGTGGATCAAACTGCTGAAAACTCGAATTTCGGGGTTGAAAAAGTTAGTTTATTCTGAAATTTTTATATGAATTGATTGAATATTGTAGACAGCAGGTCGACTGAGCTGCTAAAAAATCTAATTATGGGCATGGAAAGTTAAATATCTCTAGAAATAATAATCAAATCGCAATTTCATGATGAATGCCCCTGGAGATTTATTTAGTCCATTGACATTGAATTTTTTAGATGAATCGGTTGAATATTGTCGGCTACAGATCGACTGAACTGCTGAAAATGATACATTTTTTAGGTTTCCTGAATCTGCTGCGTCTAGTTTCTAAAAAATGAACAATAAGTCTACACAACAGTTATTTTTTTAGCAATCTATTATTAATTTCAAAAGGTTTCATGCCGATTGAAAAAAAATTGGCTGAGATATCCACAAAAGGGGCCGAGTACATAGACAGTTCAAGTGAAGATATTAGCGGTTTTTACTTGGTGGTGATATGTCGCTGATGTTTGCACGTTTCTAAACGGAAAAAATATTTTTTTCTTCAATCAAGAAAATTAATTTCTTGGCAAGAAAATGAAGTAATAAATTATTTTAGATGGTAATCACGCTATCACAACTACGTTTTAGTCATCTGCACACTCTGATGTATAAATTTTTTCTTACTTCAGGTTTTTCCTTAAACGCTCGATTTTACTACACACGTTATTTGTATTCAATGTCGGATAACGTCAAAAAAAGTTTCATCCCAACATTCTTATCGGAAGAATTTGTTTGATCTGGGTGGATAAATCGAGTCTTCTGATAGTGATGAAATATTTCTTGGTGTTTACTGATAAGAAATACATATAGTTATTATTATTATTATTATTACTGGGGTTGAGACTGAAAGAGCCTTTGACGCTTGGGAAATCCCGTTGCGTCCCCTCGTAAGCATATGCGTGACCCAAAAGACCTCTCCGTACGGAGAGGTCCACAGCCACGCTTTTGGTCGATATGTCTAACTCACTGATGCAGTTACTGCCCGTGAGTGCCAGACGCTTCCCTGCAATCGCGCGGCAGTAACAAAGGATATGAGTAAATATCTCATCATCCTTGCCGCACAGGCGACAGAGTGGGCTGTCTGCTAGCCCTATCTTGTGTCTGTGATAGCCAAGGTTTCCATACCATATGAACTATTCTGTTAGGACCTTGATTTCATTCCGAACAAGCTTGCGTATTTCCGCAGCTCGTTGAAAGTTTAAATTTGTACTTATGATATTTTCAATATATTTAATATTTCAAATATTATATGTATTTTAAATAGGTGTGGCTAAGGGCATAGTTAAAGAAAATGGGCGTGTTTATGGGGTATGGTGAGGGTTCAAGGTCAATGAAAATGGGCGTGGTCAATAGTGCATGATGTATGGTTGAGAAAAATGGATGTGGCCAGTCTGCATTATTAAAACAGCAGCGAGATCCTTTAATTTTAAAAACGCATTTGAATGGTTCTGGAGAAAAAGAGTAAGAAACAAAAAATGAAGTCGGTGCTTTTGGATCTGACGTATTTCAAATACTGTCTGCGTACAAATTGATGGAAACTTTGCGAACATAGTTTATGGATACCGACCGCGAATAGTTACCTGGGGTCGGGGGAATTATTGACAAGAGGGAGAGAGTGGTAGGGCCGAAGCTATGAGAGAGCTACCTGCTCTGTTCTGAATTCGCAATGGGATTGTGGATTCCGCATACCAAGAGAAAATAATTTTTAAACTTTTATGAACCCAACGTGATCGAACCTTACGAAAAAATAAAATCAAGGCAAAACTGCAAGACTCGTCTGCGATTTTCAAAAAAATAAATTTCAAAACTAATTTTTGGATCGACCTAAGGGACACCTTTAAGGATGTTTCGAGAAAATTAAACTTCTGTCATGAGGAGGAATCGGACGAAGCGATAATTAGCAATCTGCTGTTAACGAACGTCCCTTTGCTCTCCAATCCAGAAGTCGTTTCGGAGAGGAAACGAGAGTATTGAACTTTTACTGACATCCTCTTCCAAATGGCCTAGATTGTCAGTTAGATCCATTATCTTCCCTCACCAAAATTGACCCGCAACGTGGAAGTTATACTCAGATTGGATTTAAAATCTGTTTACTTGGACTTTTCTTGATTTGGAGAAAATAAATATGATCTTTTGGAAAACCAATAAGCAGAGATGATATACAATATACGGAAGTCATGAGGAATATTAAAAACATCATCATTAGTTTTTATGAACGATAAGTGTCCACAATCCTCCCCATATATACATCAATTTATCAATATTGCAAGTCATCTACAGAGAAGATATCATCAAGATCAGCCAAATAAGGGCGCCCTTGTTTTGGTGTAGAAATGGGATATAGAAATTGTGTGAGAAGTGGTATTCAGGATATTAGTACGATATTGGCGACGCTTATTGGTTTTATTGATTTTCGCCATGTCCGAATGGGGTCGTCCACCGTGAAAACGGTTTAGCACCATAGTGATGGTTTTAAGAGAGACGTTACACACCCTCAAAATCCAGACATAGAAGAGACTTGTGGCAGCAAATGCGGCCATTCAAGATACTAATTAGATTATATCAAACGGGCTTCCGGTATATTTCGTTAGCTTTACCCAACTCCACTGAAATGAATTTATTTATAACCTTTTAAATAAATTTATTATTTGATAATTAGATATTCTTTCATCATCTGTTGATTATCAGACTCTTATGTATACGTAAACTTATTTATTGGATTTAAGAACACCCTTCGATCCTCAAAGCATTATCGATAAACAATATTGATAAGGAAACGCGACGTAAAAAAGTTGTCTGTAAATTAATTCCGGTATTCATTTATTGAATAGAACTGAGTAATCTTCATACCATTTTTTTTAAATCTCTTTTTTGACATATATAAAAGTCATGGTTTCATACATTTCATAGTATACAATTTTCACAATTTTTTAAACATTTTTATAAATTTGAAATAAAAAATAAAATGGTATGTTCTTTTGGTAAAAAAGAAGGTAGGAGAACAAAAGTTGGAGAGAAAGTAGAACCTGATGATAAACTTATGCAAGTGGAACCTAAATTAACTGAAGAAGCTATGTTAGTAAAAAAATCATGATCAAAGTGTTTTTTAGAAAATGTTTTGATGATTAAATTTTTAGAATTTTTATAAACAGCTACAGTGAGTTAATTGGTGAATAATTATTTAGAATAGAGTCCACTTGAAAGTAAAATAAAAAATGCTCACTGATTTTGAAAAATATCAAAAATTTTCTTTTTACTTTTTTACCCTTTTTTTAATTTGTCTCGGAAAGGGTTAAGTAAAAAAAAATATTGATCAATAATACGAAATCAGCCAAATATATTGATTCCCTGGTTCAAAAAATTGAGACACATATCTATCGTATTTCACCAAACTTTTTTTCTTCATAACTTAGAATTACTTAAATATTGAGGTGAATTTTGATAAACTTAACGAAAGTTTTCCTGAAAAGTTAGTATCTCAGGAACAAATTGACATAATTTTGATTTTCTTTGCACCACCTTGTCGTGTAATCTACACTCTTCTTAAATCCTTAATGGAACTTAAAATTTTTTGAAGGTTACCAACATAGGGTACATTTTTCGAAGAAAAAAAAAACTAAAAAGTGAATTTTCTCAAGAAAATCGCTTTTGATTTCCTTCTTGAATTTCTTTCGATTCACAGTAATATGAGGCAGATATCCTGTGACTTTTGTCCTTGCTAAACTATTCTTTCATATGGAAAAACTTTTTCTTAGAATACAATGTAAATTTTTCAAAATATCCATTCTTTTTCTCAACATTCTTAGTTTTATGCCCTAAAGAATATTTAAATATATATTTGCAAACTGTACAGTTACAAAATTTAGAACTATCCGATGTTTTAGAATTTAAATTAAGAAATTGATGAAATTATGATTTTTGCTGTTCTGTTTTGATTAATTTTACTTCCTCCTTTTCTCAGTAATAGTGACAGTATACTCGAAGAAGAAGAAGCAGAAAAAACAGAAAAGCAAAACTAGTGAAATAAGAAGTTGAATTATCAAAACAGATCAGCAAATATCATAAATTCATCAATTCTTTTATTTAAATTATAAAAATCGGATATTTTCAAATTTTATAACTGCATATTTTGTTAACGTACATTGTTAAAAATATTCTGATATTTACGAAATTATTATGTTACAAAAGTAACGGAAAATATTTCAAAATTTTGGATACTTTTGCGTAATCGCATCTTAGATTTACGAAATGAGTAACTGAATTTTCCGCAATTTTTTTATAAAATTGCCAAATTGTAGCGAAATTTTCGAAAATTTATTTTAAATAACGAAATAAGTTTCGTGAATTTTTTGTAGCATGTAACAGTATAAAACTTCCCTTACTCGAAACGTTAAATTTTTCTGTTACAAGTTTTTGAATTTTCAGATACAACGTAACAGAAGATTTCCTGATTGTAACTGAAAATTACGGAATCTGTAACTGTATTCTCCCAAAATTATTTTGAATTTATGAAACTTTTAACTTAATTTTGCTCAATTTATTTCATTTTGTATATAACGAAGTTGAAATATTCCGAAAGTAAAAGGTAACGGAACTGCGCGAGTTCAGAAGTATCAAATTTCCGAAATTCCAAATTATCGAAAAATCCATTTCCCGAAAAAAAATTAATATTTTTATCGGTTGAAATAATATTTTGTTTCACAGTTATAGGTACGTAGTTCAAAATTTTGAATATCTCTTCTGAAATTAAATCTATGCAGTATACAGTATGCACGTGATAATATAAAATATTATCCTAACAGATAAAAAATAGTAAATTAATTTTTTTTTGAGGAAAATTTTAAATTTTTAGAAAACTTAAATATGGGTAATTAGAAATTTCGGGAAGTTGAAATTCCGGGATTTCAATATCTCTAATTTCAAAATTTCGGAAAATTTAAATTTCTAAATTTTTCTAGTTCAATTAACTTTTACTTTCAAAATATCTCAATTTCGATTATGACTATTTTCAGTAATTTTATTTTTTTTTTAAATTCTCTAGTTTTGTAATTATGTTTTCGGTATTTTCCAACACTAGGAATTTTTATTCTTCGGCAAAATCATGTCATCCTTCTCAGAAAAAAATTTGATTGATTCAAAGAAAATTATTAGATGTTTCAACCAAATCTTTTAATAGATGCAATATTTGGTAAGTTTAACCAAAAAATTTGTTTGGCTTAATTATAAATATTTTGTTGAATCAACCAAAATTTGTTTGATTTATGCAAATTTTAATGCATATCTAAGGAACAATTTTTTTCATTCGAATAAACTTTTTATTTGAGTTTATTCATTTATTTTATTTGAGTGATTTTAGCTTCTTTAAGACATGAAACTATGTATGTTCAAAAAATTGATATTTCAAAAAATTTTTTATATATAATAAACAAATGAGCTTTTTTTTATATGAAGGAATAGTTGAGCGAGGACAAAACTCGAAGGATATCTTCCTCATATTACTATGAATAAAAAAAATTGAGAAAAAAATAGAAGGTGGCCTTTTTCAGAAAACTCACTTCTTACTTTTTTCGATAAATGTACGCTGTTTTGTTAACTTCAACGAATTTTTAAGTTTCCTTAAGGAATTCAAAAAAGTATAAATTGCACTACAAGCTTTGTGGGTTGGCAACCAAAGAAAGTGAAAAAATTTCAATTTTTTGGTTTGGTTTTTAGATTTGAAAATCCAAATCTTTAAAAATTCAAAAAATTTCCTATTGGCTCAAGAATTATGACAAATTTTTTGTACATAAAGTTTTTGCAAGTGGACAGTAATATGAAATTACAAGCTTAAATGTATTTTTTTAAAATGTAGAATTCATTGAAAATGTGCAAAAAACATGCTTTTTCTTAGAATGAGTAAAATGCACACTTTTTTGCTCGAATTCCATGTTCGACGTATACAACTTTTTCCAAAACAGTGTGCATTTAACTCAATCCAAACAAATATGAGCAAAAACTTTAGTCTTCATTTTGCAATTTTTTCACTCTTCCCTATCAAAAAATGTACATCTAAAAATTTGCTCTAATTTTGTAACCTATAGGGCTATTTTCTCGATTTTTGAAAAATTTGAATTTTCAAATCCAAAAACCAAGCAAAAGATATTATCTGATTTCAATTTTTTTTTACTTTCTTCGGATGCCAATCCACAATTTTTGTCACTCAGCTCAAACGATGCAATTAATATCATTTTCACTCCGCCTTAATCTGCATCTATGAGTGAGTGAAGACTCAGAATTTTTCCCCACCTTCGCGATCCGATCGATACTCATTAAATACCATTCGTCTAAATTAAAAATCCTTCCTCCTTTAAAGTACAAACATTTAGTGTTGAATATTACGAAGAGTTTAAAACTCTCCCAACTTTTTTTGTCCCAATTAAATCTTTCTATATCGCGAAGAGGGTAGGGCAGTCGAAGCAGGAAGATATCATGTAGTGGATAGAGTTCTAGTTTATCTTGGCTCTGAGCCAATGTAGACTTAAGCCGGATATAAGAAAGCAGAAAATCGGTTAATTAATGATTTAATTATAAGGGAAAAGTTTTACCGGGCAATCCGCAGAAGTCCTTTGGGAATACACTGGGTTGAAACAACCTTTGGCTATCTACACGGATAATTAAGGATGCTATGGCCATCACCTAGAATAGACAAAGAGGGTTTACTAACCATGATCTATGAGCGTCCCTTATATGAGTGACCTTTGTCCATTTCAACTTTCTCTGGGGATCGAGGGGGCAAGACAGAACCTTCCTTGGCTGAACTTCCTAATGAAGAAATACTTCCAAAGCCCCAAAGGTTAGACATTTTCGACACGTTATTATTATTAGCAGAGAGTCGATTCAACATTAGAGATTTAGAAACAAGAGATTAGGCTTAGCAATGTGAAAATGATTTACCGAGGGTAATGCAACTTTCAATTAAGAAAATATGAAAGGAGATTATTGATTAGTATCAGTTTACGGACTTTATAACAGTTCAAGTCTTAGATTTATCCTTTAGCAAAGTAAAAAGAAACTTTTCGTATAAAGTGGGGAGAAGTTTAATTTACTTGATCCCTGGTGTAATGAATTTTACAAGAAACTGCAAAGTACGCAACTTTTGTACCGATCATCAACAAAAAGAGATTCTACAAAATACTCTTCCTTCTAATAAAAACCTCTTTTTATTAACAAACTGTTTTTTTCGTCCACCCGGGCCTGGAAAATGATCCTCCATCACCCCTTCCTTTCCTTTTTCATGCAAGATCTTTCCTACTGTCATGCTTCCTCTATCAATTATTTTACAAACATTTAGCCTATGCTTTAATGTTGTTCTAGCTCTCTCACACAACATGCACCTTTTTTCTTCATCCTTATCCCGGTACTTATTCCACTCTTCTGTATTTTCACATCTCTTTCCTGATATATTTTTTCGCAATCATTTAGTCAATGCTTTGGTGTTGCTCTGCCTCCCTCACACTGCATGCACCTTTTACCATCCTCTTTATCCCAGTACTTAATCCATTCTTCTGTATTTCACATCTCTTTCCTTATCTATTTTTCACAATCATTTAGTCAGTGCTTTAATGTTGCTCTGCCTCTCTCACATAGCATGCACCTTTTTTCTTCCTCTTTACCCCAGTTCTTTTTCCACTCTTCTGTATTTTCACATCTCCTTACATTGCATGCACCTTTTTCCATCCTCTTTATCCCAGTACTTAATCCATTCTTCTGTATTTTCACATCTCTTTCCTTATCTATTTTTCATAATCATTTAGTCAATGCTTTAATGTTTTTCTGCCTCTCTTACATAGCATGCACCTCTTTCCATCCTCTTTATCCCAGTACTTAATCCACTCTTCTGTATTTTAACATCTCTTGCCTTATCTATTTTTCACAATCATTTAGTCAATGCTTTAATGTTGCTCTGCCTCTCTCACATATCATGCACCTTTTTTCTTCCTCTTTACCCCAGTACTTATTCCACTCTTCTGTATTTTCACATCGCCTTACATTGCATGCACCTTTTTCCATCCTCTTTATCCCAGCACTTAATCCATTCTTATGTATTTTCACATCTCTTTCCTTATCTATTTTTCACAATCATTTAGTCAATGTTTCAATGTTGCTCTGCCTCTCTTACATAGCATGCACCTTTTTTCTTCCTCTTTACCCGAGTACTTATTTCAGTCTTCTGTATTTTCACATCTTCTTACATTGCATGCACCTTTTTCAACCCTCTTTATCTCAGTACTTAATCCACTCTTCTGTTTTTTCACATCTCTTGCCTTATCTATTTTTCACAATCATTTGGTCAATGCTTTAATGTTGCTCTGCCTCTCTCACAAAGCATGCACCTTTTTCCATCCTCTTTATTCCAGTACTTAATCCATTCTTCTGTATTTTCACATCTCTTTCCTTATCTATTTTCCACAATCATTTAGTCAATGCTCTAATGTTGCTATGCCTCTCTTATATAGCATGCACCTCCTTCCTTCCTACTTACTCGAGTGCTCATTCCACTCTTCTGTATTTTCATATTTCTTTTCTTATCTATTTTCTCACAATCATTTAGTAAAAGCTTTAATGTTGCTCTGTCTCTCTCACATAGCATGCACTTTCTTTCTTCCTCTTTATCCCATTATTTATTTCACTCTTCCTCATGTTCACATCTCTTTCCTTATCCATTTTTCACAATCATTTAGCCAATGCTTTAATGTTGCTCTGCCTCTCTCACATAGCATGTACCTTCTTTCTCCCTCCTAACCCCAGTACTTATTCCACTCTTTTGTATTTTTATTTCTCTTTCCTTATGTATTTTTCACAATCATTTAGTCAATGCTTTAATGTTGCTCTGCCTCTCTCACATAGCATGGACCTTCTTTCTCCCTCCTCCCCCAGTACTTATTCCACTCTTCTGTATTTTCATTCCTTTTTCCTTATCTATTTTTTCACAATCATTAAGTCAATGCTTTAATGTTGCTCTGCCTCTCTCACATAGCTTGGACCTTCTTGCTCCCTCCTAACCCCAGTACTTATTCCACTCTTCGGTATTTTTATTTCTCTTTCCTCATCTATTTTTTTACAATCATTTAGTCAATGCTTTAATGTTGCTCTGCCTCCCTCACATAGCATGCACTCTCTTCCTTTCTCTTTACCCTAGTACTTATTCCACTCTTCTGTATCTTCACATCTCTTTCCTGATCTATTTTTTCACAATCATTTAGTCAATGCTTTAATGTTGCTCTGCCTCTCTTACATAGCATGCACCTCCTTTCTTCCTCTTTACTCCAGTACTCATTCCACTCTTCTGTATTTTCATACCTTTTTTCTTATCTATTTTTTCACAATCATTTAGTCAATGCTTTTATGTCGCTCTGTCTCTCTCACATAGCATGCACCCTCTTCCTTTCTCTTTACCCTAATACTTATTCCACTCTTCTGTGTTTTCACATTCCACACGCACATTTGAATTCAGAGATACTCTGCCCCCTTTTTTCTCCGAATATTTTGCTTTTCCCTATATTCTTATTCATTTAAATTTCTTATTATATTTAGCTTCTCTCATTTTATATTGTATTCCTTGCTTCAAATCTACTTTATTTCTTTCTATCAACTCTTGTTGTATCTCCATTCTCCTTCCATGCATTTCCTTGACCTATTTCTTTGACCATCCATACCTATTCAAGTACCCTTTCCTTTCTCTCATTCAATTATCCTCCCCTCTTCTATTTTCTCTTTCATTTGAGCATGCTTTCACTATAGTTCTTTCCTCGCTCTCGGGTAGTCTTCCTTCGTATTTGCGAGCTCTGTTACCTATTCTTACTTGTATTTTACGCCTATCTACCTCCTTTAATACTGCTGACAATTGAGTCTATCTATCTAATCCCAGCGTCCATCTTATGGTGATTTTGTGTAACTTTTCCACCTCCTCATATTCTTTCCAACCTTATATCTTCACTCCATACATAAGAAAAGTCAGTACTAACATTTCAAACATTCACATTCTTCTCTTGTATTCTTCATTAAATAATTTCTTCCCTATGCCCCATACCTCTTTCATTACTATGTCTGCTCTTTTGATTCTTTCTTTGACGTGATCCCGTACATTCCCCTTTTTCAAGATTAAAAATCCTAGGTACGTAAACTCCATGACTTCCACGATCCTTTCACAATTCAACTTCAAATCCATTCTTCCTTCTTGCCTTCTTTGTTTTCATCTGAGGACAAAAATCTTTGACTTAGCTACATTTGAAACCAATTTTTTTTCTTCTAAATACTTATCTAATCTTTTCATCATATTTCTCAAGACCTCTTCTTCTTCAGCTAGTATCACTCCTTTTAACACTTCCTTTTGTTCTAGATTCGTCCTGCTTCATCCACTTGTCCTCCTTTTTTCCTTTTTCTCAGTAGACCTTTGTACTTCCCAATTAAAGCTACTCGGCAATTTACTTTTTATACTTTTCCAGTCTTTTTTCTTAATGCAAGTTTCCGCAAATCCAAACACATCGAATTTTTCTACAAAATTTCCGAATTCGCTGTCCTTACTCTTAATTTCTGTGACATTCTGAAAAATCAACTTGACCTCCTTCTCTGTTACTTGTATCTTTTTCCTGTATCTTTTACTTCTCTTAAACCTCCATTTACATCTTTTCCCCTCGTATCCCTCACAAGAAAATCTAGCTTTTTTTTCTCTAATATTTGTCTGTTCTCATTTCGAATATAACATTTTCACTAAATACAGATTTTTTGGTATTTTACTTTCACTATCTTACCTTCTTTCCTCCATTCTTTTGCTACATCCTTCATTTTCCGTTGAATCTTTCTTTCATTGAATGTCTGATCACGGTCAATATGCCCTTTCATTTCCTTTCGCAATCTTCAGACCTATAATCGTCACGTTTTTTCTACTCTTCAGTCTCTCCTTTCTCTCCTTCAATCTTTCTTTCTACTTCATTCACTTTCTCTGCTACGACCTCTAAATTTCTCTTCCGTGAAAATTTGAATTTTCTCTCTATCAACTCGAGCTTAGTTATTAGCTCTTAGCCTATTATCCTTTCCTTTACATTTTTCTTTCCCATCCTGTTCTTCTCTCTCTCTCACTCTCTCTCTCTACCCACCTTCCTTCTCCTCCTTTTTCCTGTTCTTCTAGTGCCTTAATTATTTTCCTATTCACCTCTCTCTTCACTCAGATCCTTCACTTTCATTTCTAACTCTCCCGTCCTTTCCTTCAGCCTTGTTAACTCAAAAGATGGGGAAAATGGGGAAAACCCCATTTTTCATCCTTTTATTTCAACTCTTCTCTAAATGATTCTAAATCCTTGTTCGTGTCCACCGTCTGCTTCTCATTGCTCTCAATCTCCTCTTGTACCATTTTTATCTCTTTTGTTTGCCCATTCAGAGTTCAAACTTCCTTCATTGAAATTCCCAAAGCCATCCCTATCGCTTGTACATCTCCCCTCCTTTGCTCTTTCTTTCGTTATTTATTGGTGACCTCATCATCGTTATGGAGTTTTCTCTAAACGTCTTTGCATAAACAAATTTGTCTAGACTTTCGTTCAAATCCCGTTTTCCCTTGTTCAGCACCAATATCTTTCTAAATCGCCTTCACTATGTGTCCTAAACCTTGAACCCTTGACGTCCCCCAAACCGAGTTTCTTTCCCGGCGGTCTACCTCTTCCCCTCTTTTTTGTTACCTCTGTGATTCAATTTTCCTGCTTAGGCGTGAAAAACTTTAGATCTGTATCAGACTCAGTTTCAAAAAACCCTCCTTTATTCAAACTCCCGCTTTCCTCTGCCGATTAGTTAGTTTCCTGTTCCGTTACCTATTTTTACTATAGCCCTACAGATCGTGACTCTATGCTGTTTCCTTTACCAGTCTACTTTAACCCTCTTCTTATTGAAATTAATTTTTAATGTATTTTCACCTCCAAACTGGTATCCTCGTTCACTCTTACTCTAATCATCTCCCTTCCGAAACACTGCCCCCTGCACTATTCCTCTTTTACTCTCCAGCTGTCAATTTCAAAACCTAACCTCACTTTCCTATTTCATTAAACTCGAGCCCCATTCGACAATATCGTGCCCCACTAATTTTTTTAAGATACTTCTCATTACTTTATTTCTACTTTTGTCTCTTGCTATTTATCGAGAATTACATTGTCTCACTCTACACTTCATCTACGAGGTCATTTGATGAACAAGGTAAATTTCCTGCTAGATGTCGCCAAAATGAACTTTGTAGTAAATGGCCAAGAAATGCCACTCCCCAAACCAACCTCTACCAAGCCTCAGCAAAAACTGACGCTTAGTTTGCATTTGACATACGTTTGAATTGAACGTTTCAGTAGTTCTTTGAGAAATAGAGAAAGAAGAGTTTCGTGCAGTGATAAAACATTTTTATTAAAACAATTGGACGGCCGCGCAGATCAAAGCCGAGTAAGACGAAGTTCACGGGGAGTTTTCTTTATCGTTGAAAACCATTTATTTTTGAACAAACGAATTTAAACGCAGCGGAACGTGGCATCTCCACTGAACGAATCTATGATATCTTGCACGAAAAACTGAAAATTAAGAAGGTGTGTGCAAGATGGGTGCCGCAATTGCTGACTCTCGATCAAAAGCGCAACGGAAAAGCCGTTTCAGCGCAGGGTTTAATGAAGTTTAATCAGAATCCGTAGGACTTCTGCGTCGATTTATGACTATGGACGAGGCCTGGATCCATCACTATGCACCCAAGACAAAGCAGCAGTCAAAGCAGTGGGGACTGCCTGGTGAGAGTGTGCTTAAGAAGCCGATGACTGTTCTGTTAGCTACAGAGATGACGGCTACATTATTTTAAGATTCCCAAGAAATTATTCTCAATGATCACTCGGAGAAGGGTGTAACTATAACAGGAACGTACTATGCACTATAATTTGACCCTTTAAAAGCCGAGTTACAAAAATTTCGGGCACGGTTGATGCACAAAAAAATGCTGTTTCATCATGACAACGAACCGGCTCACACCTTCGCAATCGCAATAGCAAAAATATCCGAAGTGGGCTTCTACTTGATTCCTCGTGCACCCTATTTTCTAAGATTGGCTTCGGGCAACATCTTTCTGTTCCTGAACTTGAAGGCCAGGCTCGGTGGGAACAGATTCTCGTCCAATGGAGAATGCCGTATATACGTATTTTGCAGAAATCGAGAAATCTTACTTTCCTGACGTGATTAAAAATTCGAAATCTTTCTGGACTGAGTTTGTAGCCCTCGAAGAAAATTATGCTGAGAAATGAAGGCAAACTCTCAAAAAAAAGTTTACTTGTCTTTCACAAAAATTATCAAATGGCACTCGTATACCTCAGCACCCTGTACGTACCTGCACTCAACGCCGACGCACACATGCAACACTCCTCTTTTTATTATCTCATTTGTCATCAGACGTGAAAGGACCCCTTTTATAACCTTCAAGAGATAAGTTTGAACTTGTGTAATCCTCAATGGTGAGTTTATCACCATTAGAAGAAATTCATCGTTGCGTAAATTGAACGAACCACAGAAGTCCCTTTGAAGAAATTATATTGATCAGGAGGGTCGTTCCTCACAGAGACTTTAATTATCGCTAATGAACTCTGCAAGAATTTTTTAAGTGAAAGAATAAAAGTATAAGGGAGTGGACTGAATGATTCTTCCACACAATGAAATATTGAATTCCCGATTGTCGACGGAACAATATGCTCCAAACGAGCGGACAGAGGCTGACTAATAGAACGTCTGTCGGAAAATCTTAATTTCAGAATAGGATGGTCAAATAACGAACTCCCTGCTCCCTGCTTTCTTTGCTTT
>JAUMHM010000005.1:5586962-5599375 GCA_032362435.1 Melikaiella ostensackeni
TAATTTACGGCCCCCACCCCCCCCCCCCCCCCCGGATGAGTTTACTCTCCTTTCTCATCTCCGTCCATACTTCCGTTCAGGATAAATCATCCTAACGCCTCCAATCTAATCAGTGATTTCCTTTCCTCTCTATTCACTACTTTGTTTTTGGAATTCCCTCCAGTCCAATCCTTTTCTTCGTCGCATTTTTTTCCTCCTCTTTTTCCTGTTCGTGCATTGGAGTCTCCTCCTATAATTAGCTTCACCTCTTTTTCCTTTCCGTAAAGTAACTACCTTAACTCCTCTGATTTCCCTCCATATTCTCCATTTAAATATACTCCTATTATCTTCCACCTCTCATCCCCTAACCTCATCTATTCTTCCATTAATCCTTCTTATTGTTTTTGTAACCCATTCTCATATTTTTTCGTCTTCATCAAATCTTTCCTCATACCCATCACCATTCCTGCAGCTGCCTATTTAATTTTTCCTCTCTGCCTCTTGCACCTTCCACCTGTATATCCTCCGTAGCCTGATTGAAGAAAATCATTTCCCATCGGGTGAAATTGACAGAGCAAAGTTTTTGAAAGACTAGAAGACTTCTTCGACATCTTCTAGCGCGAATAGGCAAGAGTGGTTTCTGTCCTTTCTTATTGAAGAATTTTTCTATTAGACCTAATTCTGATTGAAGAAAATGATTTCTCAAAGAGTAATAACTCTTTTGAAAAAATAAAGTTTTTGAGACATTACAACACTTCTACGACATTGTCGAGCCCGAATTTTCACGAGTGACTTCTACCTTTTTTTCATAGGAGAACTAATTTTTGTTGGACCGAATTCTGAACAAAGAAAATTATTCTCCAGAAAGTAAAATAGCCTTTCTGACATAATAAAGTTTTTGAGAGACTAGAAGACTTGTTCGAAATCTTCTGGCACGAATTGGCAAGAGTGGTTTCTATCCTTTTTTTAGGAGACGTTTTTTGTTGGACCTAATTCTGATTAAAGAAAATTGTTTCTCGAACAGAAATAGCTTTTTTGGAAAAATGAAGGATTTGAGACATTAGAAGACGTCTTCGACATCTTCCAGCACGAACTGGCTCGAGTGACTTCGACCTCTTGTCCTGGGAGAACTAATTTTTGTTGGACCTAATTCTGATTAAAGAAAATTATTCCCCAGTAAGTAAAATAGCCTTTTTGACAAAATAAAGTTTTTGAGAGATTCAAAGACTTCTTCGACATCTTTTGGCGCGAATTGTCAAGAGCGATTCCTACCATTCTCTTAGGAGAATTAATTTTTGTAAGATCTAATTCAGATTGGAGGAAATTATTTTACCTGGACCTAGTTGGGAATGGAAAAAATCATTTGTCAGAGATTCTTTTTGACAAAATGTGAATGTTCTGATATTGTAAGACTTTTTCGACATTTTCAAGCGCAAATTGGCTCAAGTGATTTTTTCCCTTTTTTCCAGAAGAACCAATTCTTGTTAGACCTAATTCCGATTGAAGAGAATTATTTCCCAGCGTTCGAAATAGCCTTTTTGACAAAATAAAGTTTTTGAGACTTTAGAAGTCTGCTTCGAAATCTTCTGGCGCAAATTGACAAGCGTGATTTCTCCCCTTTTTATAGGAGAAATAATTTTTGTTGGACCTCATTTTGATTGAAGAAAACCATTTCTCAAAGAATAATAACTTTTCTGACAAAATAAAGTTTTTGAGAGATTAGAAGACTTCTTCGACATTTTCTGGCGCGAATTAGCTAGAGTGGTTTCTATCCTCTTCTCCGGAGAATTATTTCTGTTGGACCTAACCCTAATTGGAGGAAATTATTCTGGTTGGACCTAGTTCGGGATGAAAAATGATTTCTCAGAGATTCTTGTTGACAAAATGAGAATGTTGTGATATTAGAAGTCTTGTTCGACATCTTATGACGCGAATAAGCTCGAGTGATTTCTACCATTTTTTAGTAAAATCAATTTTTGTTTGACCTGATTCTGACTAAAGAAAATTATTTCTAAGCGTATAAAGTAGCCTTTTTGCCAAAATAAAGTTTTTGAGAGATGAGAAGACTTCTTCGACATCTTCTGGCGTGAATTGTCAAAAGTGATTTCTACCATTTTTTTAGGAGGATTAATTTTTGTAATACCTAATTCGGATTGGAGGAAATTATTTTAGCTGGACCTAGTTCGTAATGAAGGAAATAGTTTCTCAGAGATTTCTGTTGTAGAAATGAGAATGTTGTGATATTGGAAGACTTTTTCGACATCTTCTGGCGCAAATTGGCTCGAATGACTTCTACCTTTTTTTCAGAAGAACCAATTTCTGTTAGACCTTATTCTGATTGAAGAAAATTATTTCCCAGCGATAAAAATAGCCTTTTTGAAAAAATAAAGTTTTTGAGACTTTAGAAGTCTTCTTCGAAATCTTCTGGCGCAAATTGGCAAGGGTTCGGTTTCTATCCTCTCCTCCGGAGAATTTTTGCTGCTGGACCTAATTCTAATTGGAGGAAATTATTCTGGTAGCACCTAGAATAATTTCTCAGAAATTTCTGTTGACAAAATGAGAATGTTTTGATATTAGAAGCCTTCTTCGACATCTTCTGATGCGAATCAGCTCGAGTGACTTTTACCCTTTTTTAGTAAAATCAATTTCTGTTTGACCTGATTCTGATTGAAGAAAATTATTTCCCAGCGATAGAAATAGCCCTTTTGACAGAATAAAGTTTTTGAGACTTTAGAAGCCTTCTTCGAAATCTTCTGGCGCGAATTGTCAAGGGTGATTTCTTCCCTTATTTTACGAGAATTAATTTCTGTAAGATCTAATTCAGATTGGAGGAAATTATTTTAGCTGGACCTAGTTCGGAATAAGGAAAATAATTTTGAGAGATTCTCGTTGACAAAATGTGAATGTTGAGATATTATGAGACCTTCTCAACATTTTCTAGCGCGAACTGGCTTGAGTGATTTTGCCTTTTTGACAGGAGAATTGATTTTCCTTGGACCTAATTCTGATTGAAGAAGACTTTTCATCAGAGAGTAATAACTTTTTTGGAAAAATGAAATTTTGTAGACATCAGAAGACTTTTACGACATCTTCTAGCACGAATCGGCTCGAGTGACTTCTACCCTTTTTCCAGGAGAATTGATTTTTGTTAAATCAGATTTGTATTAAAGGAAGTTACTTAGAGTATGTAATAGCCTTCTTGAAGAAATGAAAATGTTAAGATGTTAGAAGACTTCTTCAACATCGTCTGGTGCGATTCAGCTCGAGCAATTTCTACCCCTTTTTAGTAAGATCAATTTTTGTTTGTCCTAATTCAGATTACGGAAAATTATTTCAGTTGGACCTAGTTCGGATTGTAGAAAATAATTTCTTAGAGATTCTTAGTAAGTAAAGGTTCAACGGGAGGAGACGAAAGTACCGAATCCATTTGCGATCCACGCGACGGATGGTTCGAAGTTTTAAATGACTTCGGTATTAAAACTTTGATGGCATTTGTCAGTTTTCACTATTCTATAGAGAGTGTTTCGCAACTCTTAAGCCATTCTGAAGAGTCATTATTGACGTATTCTTCGAGATGAGGAGAGGTTCGCATCAAGTTTTCTCTTTTTGCTCATCTCATAAGCTTTTATATTTCCAGAACCTTCAACATAAATTCATATTTAAATAAAAAAGAAAAAAAGACCTTACTGGAAAATGAACTGAATGAAATGAAATTTCAAGGAATTCAAAGCATTTCCGATTTAGAAAATTTCAATGAATAACTTTAATTTAATTTATATTCAAGGGATTTCAAATCATTTATACTTACTTTGAGAGATTTTTACGATTTTCAGAGATTTTAAGCGATTTTAAGGGATTTAAAATTATTTATACTTACTTTGATAGGTTTTCCCGATTTTCAAAGATTTCAAGGGAATTTCAGGAATTTCGACGAATTTCTAGAGAACTCTAGGAAAAAATTGAATTTCATTTTTACAGATTTCAATTATTCCATGGGATGTGAAGAAAATAGACAAAATTTAAACAATTTTGAAGATTTGAGGTTTTTTCGAAAGATTCCAAGGCATTTTGAGACATTTAGAAAATTTCAAAGGATTTCAAAGAATTTTTTAGAATTTCCAAAGATTTTAAGGGGTCTCTAGAGAGATAAATTCTATAGAATAAGAGTTTAAAGATTCCTAGCGATTCCAAAGGTTTCAAGGGATTTCACAGTATTTTAACGAACTTCACATTTTTTGAGGATTTTATTGATTTAATTCATATTCAAGTGATTTCGAATGATTTCTAATTACTCAGTGGATTTTCACGATTTTCAAAGATTTCAAGGGATTTTGAGGGAACTGTAGGTAATGAGAATTAGATTTTATTTCTACGAATTTCAATAACTTCAAGAAATGTGATATAATTTTAAAAATTTCGAAAATTTTTTAAGTTTTCAACATATTCTAAAACATTTCAAACAATCTTAAGTGGTTTCAAAATATTGAAAAAATTTCAAGATATTCCAAAGATTTCTAGGTATTTGAAATGATTTGTGCTAATTTTAATGAATTTTTACAATTTCCGAGCATTTCTAGAGATTTCACAGTCTCAAGATATATGGATAAATTAAAAAATATCAAACGATTTTACAAATGTCAGGTTATTTTGAAAGATTCCAGAGAATATTGTAGGACTTCCAAAGATTTCAAGAAATGTCTCGAGAATTTTGGAAAATGAACTGAATGAAATAAAATTTCAAGGAATTCATAGCGATTCCAAATTTAGAAAATTTTAATAAATGACTTTAATTTAATTTTTATTCAAGGGATTTCAAATTATTATTTATACTTGCTTTGATAGGTTTTTACGATTTTCAAAGATTTCAAGAGATTGTAAGGGATTTTAATGAATTTTTAGGGAGCTCTAGAAAACAAATTGAATTTTATTTCTACAGATCTCAACTATTTAATAGGATATGAAGGAATTAAACAAAATTGAAACAATTTTACAGATTTTAAATTATTTCAAAAGATTCCAAAGAATTCTAAGACATTCAGAAAATTTAAGGGATTTCCAAAGATTTCGAGGTATTTCTAGAGAATGAAATTCTAAAGAATAAAAGTTCAAGGACTCCTAGCGATTCCAAACGTTTCAAGGGATATTCAGGTATTTCAAAGAATTTCACAAGATTGAGAAGATTATATTGATTTAATTTATATTTGAGTGATTTCAAATGATTTCTACTTACTTTAGTGGATTTTTACGATTTTTAAAGATTTCAAGGAATTTCAAGGGATTTCAAGAGAACTGTAGGGAATAAATGAGATTTTATTTCTAGGGATTTCAATAATTTCAAGGAATATGATGTAATTTTAAAAAATTCAAAAAATTCACAAGATTTCAACTTATTTCGAAACATTTCGAACAATCTTAAGTCATTTCAAGGCATTAAAAAAATGTCAATTTATTTCAAAGATTTCTAGGGATTTGAAAGTTTTTTTTCTAGAGGGCTTTAATGAAAAAATTTAATTTAATTTGCAATCGAGGGATTCAAAATGATTTGCACTTATTTGAATAAATTTTTACAATTTCCTAGCATTTCCAGAGATTTCACAACTTCAAGAGATATGAATTAAATGAAAAGAATATCGAAGGATTTCACAGATCTCAAGTTGTTTTGAAATATTCCAGAGAATCTTGTAGGACTTCTTAAGATTTCAAGAGATTTATAGAGGACTGAATTCTAGAAAGTAAAAGTTCAAGAGATTTTTAGTAATTCCAAAACAAAGATTTTAAGGGGTCTTGAGGTATCTTAATCTATTTCAAGGAATTTCAAGAGATTTGAACGATCTTATTGAATATCCAAGGATTTAAAGGGATTTCGGGATTTGAACGAAGTTTTTTAAAGAACTTTAATGATTAAATTTGATTTGATTTATATTTCACGGACTTCGAATGATTTCTACTCATTTCAATGGATTTTCACGATTTTTAAAAACTCCAGAGAATTTTAGGGTATTTCACCCAATTTTTAAAAAACTGTAGAGTATGAATTGAATTTTATCCCGAAAGGATTTCCACGGATTACACCAATTTGGATGGATATGAAAGGATCAAGAAAAATGTTAGGGCTTTTGAAAATTTTAAGTTATTTCAAAAGATGCCTAACAATCTCAAGACATTTTGAAAAATTTTAAAAATTTCAAGAGATACTCAGTGATTCCACAAACAAAGGTTTTGAGGGATTTTGAGGTACTCTGAGCTATTTCGAGGAATTTTATGAAATTTAAACGATTTTATTGAATATCCAAGGACTGAAAGGTATTTCGGGACTCAAACGGTTATTTTATGAACTTTGGTGATTGAGTTTAATTTGATTTATATTCATCGGATTTCGAATGATTTCTACTCATTTTGATGGATTTTTACGATTTTCAAAGATTTCAGGAAATTTCAAGGCATATCAATAAATTTTTGGAGATCTTTGGGTTATACATTAATTTTTATTCCAAAGAATTTTTACGGATTTCAACAATTTCGATGGATATGAGAGAATCAAAAATATTTCAAGGGACTTCAAGGATTTGAAGTTATTTCAAAAGATAACCAACAATCTCAAGATACTCGTATTCTTAAAAATTTCGAAAATTTCAAGGGATTCTTAGAGATTTCAAAACAAAGGCTTAAAGACATCTTAAGGTATCTCAAGCTATTTTAAGGAATTTCACAAGATTTAAACGATTTTATTGAATATCCAAGGATTTCAAACAATTTCGGAATTTGAACGGTTTTTTGTAGAACCTTAATGATAAAGTTTAATTTGATTCATATTCAACGCACTTCGGATGATTTCCACATATTTTAAGGTATTATTACGATTTCCAAAGATTTCAAGGAATTCTTAGTGATTCCAAAACAAAGGTTTTGAGGGATCTTGAGGTATTTTAAGCTATTTCAAGGAATTTCACAAGATTTAAACGATTTTATTGCATGTCCAAGGATTTTAATGGATTTTGGGACTTAAACGGTTTTTTAAAGAACTTTAATAGTTGAATTCAATTTGATTTATATTCAACGGACTTCGAATTATTTCTACTTATTTTGATGGATTTTTACGACTTCCAAAGATTTCAGGGAATTCTAAGATATTTCAACGAATTTTTAGAGAACTTTAGGGTATAAATTAAATTTTATGCCGAAAGATTTCTACGGATTTCAACAATTTCGACGGATATGAAAGAATTAAAAAAATTTCAAAGAACTTTGAAGATTTCAAGTTATTTCAAAAGATGCCTATCAATCTCAAGACATTTTTAGAAATTTTAAAAATTTCAAGGGATTCTTAGTGATTCCAAATCAAAGGTTTTGAGGGGTCTTGACGTATTTTGAGCTATTCCAAGGAATTTCACAAGATTCAAACGATTTTATTTAATATCCAAGGATTGTTAGGGACTTTGGGATTTTAAAGGTTTTTTTTCAAATATTTTAATAATTAAGTTTAATTTGATTTATGTTCAACACAAATCCTGAAGGACTTCAAAGATTTGAAATTATTTCAGAAGATTCCAAGCAATCTCAAGACATTTTGAAAAACTCCAGAAATTTCAAGGGATTTCAAAGATTTTTCGGGATTTGAACAGCGGTGGTGATGAAAAAGGTATGGGATATCGGAGAGAAATTATTGAAAGATGACTTCAAAAGAAAAATGAGATTGTATGAGACACTAGCGGCGTAATGATGTATGGAATTGAGGTATGAAGGAGGAAAAAATATGAGGAGATGGAAAGAGTGCATGAAAAATATATTAAATAGACTTCGGGATTAGACAGATACACGTCATGGTATATAGTGTTAAAAGAAGTGGATAGAGAGAAAATGAAAACAGGAACAGGAAATAGGGCATGTAAATATGAGGAAAAAGTATTGGAAAGTGGGGGTATAAAGATAATCAAAGCTTGCTGAGAGGAGAGCGAACTGGCGATAGGGGGTGGAAAGGGAATATAAGAAAGGGGAAGGTACTCGAATATGAATAGACAGTCAAGGGCATTAGTGAAAAGAGCACACGAAAAGGGTATAAAAGTAGATCATAAGCTGATAGAGAGAGACAGGGACGTCTTAAAGAAAGGGTATGGTAAGTAGAAAAACGGTGGCGAGATATAATATAATAAAAAAACATAATTGGATAAGTGTAAGGGGAGTAGCGAAATATTTGGAGAAAAAAGAGGACAGAGTATCTCAAAAATCAATGGCGCGTGTGAGTTGTGGAAATATGGAAAAGTTGAATAAGTAGTGGGGTAAAGAGAAAGGAAGAGGGTACATGCTATGTGAGAATGGCAGATCAATATTAAAGCTTTGGATAAATGATTGTGAAAAAATAGATAAAGGAAGCATGAGAATGGGTAAGATCTTGCATGAGAAAGGAAAGGAAGAGGTGGTGGATTGGCTGAAGGAGTTGGAAAGGAAGAAAAAGGATAGAAAACGGAAGATAGAAGGGGAATAAGTTATCTTGTTTGTGATAGAAATTAAGAAACATGTAAAATGGATAACTTGTCTTATGAAAAGATGTATGAACAGAAGGCAAAAATGGAGAAAACAAATAAAAGAAATAAAGCGATGCACTGGAAAAATATTAAACTTTTTTTGAACAGAGTTTATTTCATTTTTGACTAAAAAGGATATCACTTCGGATTTATCTATCGTATCGGTTGAATCATCGGTCACGCATATTGATTAATCAGTAATTATTTCGAGTTCGATCGAGATAATAATTGGCGAAAGTCGATAGCAATCTTCTTTTTTATCAGTCATATGATACTTCTATTTTATATAAGAATGCGCATGTTTCCGAGAAAAAAAGTTGATTATTTATATTTTCATTCAGTATGTCTTCAAAATATTTTTGATCGACGAAGAATTTATAGAACTTAAAAAAAATAGTTTTAGTTTTGAAAACATTTTCAAAAATAGTCTCACACTGATTGAAAAAAAGTATTTTGGAATAATTCAATTCATCCCGTGTGGACGAATGGACTGAGCCCCCTGTAGGGGGTCCTTATGGATTGCCTTCAGGCCTCTCGCAGTTGCCCCAATAGTAAATTTTCAATTTTTCAGAAAACATCTAATAATTGTCCTTTCTTAATTTTTAGGCTTATTTAGATAAATATATATGTATTGTTAGTATCTATAGAGAATTGAAAAATGGAAAGAAAACAAAATCTCAGCACCTCGACCGGGACTTGAACTCATGATCAGCATTTTATCAGACTTCCGTTTCTCCTTTTGACTAACTTACCACATTGTTAATAACTTTTTTTCACGCCTTATCAGAAAAATAGTTAATGCCCATATTAATTGATGAAATGAGGACAGAAGTTATTATTATCTTTCTACAATATTATCGAGAAAAGACAATCAATAACGAACATTGTCAGTAAGAGGATTAATTCCGGATTCCAATTAAGTTTTTACGGCGAGTTTCAATTATTCCAACTGATTATAAATTGATAAAGATGATCTAGTTACTATCGTCTTAATTAGGATACAGATACGATCTATAAACTCTGATTCAAATTTATCACGCTTGGATTTCGGGTATATAAAAAGGGCCAATCAGGTTGAATAGCAAAGCTGTAGAAGAAGCAACCAAAATGAATCACTTCTCGTTTCTGGTGCTACTTTGCCTTTTGGCAAGTGCTCTTGGTAAGTTCTTAACATTATAATTCCCTTACTAATAGATTTGTTTTCCATTCGAATTTTGGAACATCAAAATTTCAAGGTTTTTAATTTTTTTATTCAATTTTTACTCAAGATTTTCATTTTTTGTCATTTTGATCAGTTCTAATAGAAGATTCCGTATTACTAACCGAGAGCAGTCGCCCGGCAAACGAAAGGCCCTAAGCTCGAGTCCCAGCGAAGTTGAAAGGCGTTTCTTTTTTCACAGAAATTTTTATTAAATATTTTATTTGAAGTGTTTTCTATTTCTATTTATAAAACGTCCTGTATCAGTTTCTCTTGAATTCAGAAGCATTTAAATTTTAAACATTTTAAGAGTAAAAAATCTAAAATAAAACCCTGAAATTGAAAGGCCCTCGAAATTGGAATCAGTGAAAATTTCGAAATCTGAAATTTTATCTCCATTTTCTAAATAACAAATATTTAAATTTACTTCAGGAACTCCTTCACTGCAAGAACATGAAGGATTTTTTCAAAAATTTGCTCTGAATAATAAAGTCAGTGGACGAATTATCGGAGGCAGTGTGGCACCAGAAGAGGCTTTTCCTTATCAAGTCTCTCTCCAGAGGTATAGGAGTCATTTTTGTGGTGGTTCAATCATAAATTCACAGTGGATTTTGACTGCAGGACACTGTCTTAGTGGGTAAGTTATGACACCAAATTACTTTGAAATTCAATTACAAAAAACAAATTGTGAAGATGAAATGTATCTTTGAATTCGGTAAAATTGAAAACATATTCTAGTTTAAAGAATCTTTCTTCAGATAATTGATACAAAAAGATGTTTGGTTTAGGACGGTTCAAAAAAAAATTGAATTGTAAGTCAAAAACAGCCTAGCACTATATGTTTCATTTTGGATCCCTCATAACGTATATAAAATTTTAAGTAGATCGATCAATATACTCAGGAAACGCGGGGAAAAAATAAGTTTGAAAAATTCGTACTTCGGAGTTTTCAAAAAATCGCTAAGAGATTTGAACATTTTCAGTTTTTCTAGAACCAAATCTCGTTTTTACAAACCTCAAAAAACTTGTGGGCTGGCATGAAAGAAAATTTAAAAAAAAGAAATCGGTTCATATCTTCTGTTCTTTTTTCATTTGAAATTCAAATACTTCCAAGTTGAAAAAATTTGTTATAGTTCAAAAATTATAGCGAATTTTTCATATGTAGTATTTTGCTAGTAAATAATGATAAGAAATTAGAATTTTTTAATTTTGCATCTTGGATTTTATGCGTGATTTTAGAATATTTTAAACACAACGAAAAAATTTTTTCCTGTGAAAGCAAAATAATAACACGCTTCTTTGATCCAAGCTGATAAAATCTCAGGTTTGATATATTTAACTTTTTCCAAAAAATCGCGCATTTAATTCAATCCAAGAAAACACGTTCTTGCACATTTCCAAAAAATTCAAAAATAGGCAAACAAATTTTTATGAATTTTCAATTCTTCATTATTTTTCACTGCCAAAATCTATACATATAGGAAATTTGCCAAAACTTTTGAAAAAATAGGTAAGGTAAACGTCTCAGTGATCGTGACCTTAGTCCCAGTAATCATGACGCCAGTTTTATTGCTTTTTATCTTATTCGACTTAATTGGAAATCCATTTAATACTATAAGATGGTGAAAATACATGAGTTTTATCAACAAATGTTACTTTTAATATATTTTTAACAATATATTCAAATTATAATCAAGTTTCACGATTATTGTAACCGTCACGGTTACTGGGACATCTACTTTAATTATTTTAGCAATTTCAAAATTGTGAATTTTCAAATCATTTGATTTCAAAATTAAAAAAAAAATTTTCTAGTGTCAATGAAAAATTTTTTTTCCGTTGGCTTAAACAATTCGATTAATTTTAGCATTGACATTTCTCCCTAATGGCCGGATCCTAAATCGACTCAAAGTTTTAAAATTTGTGATTCTCAGAGTTTAGCAAAGAAAGCTAATATTAATTTTTTTCGTGATCAACATGGTATGTCTGATTTTCAAAAATCTTGTAACATTTCAATATTTTTAGTTTTCAGAGGACAAAATCTTATTTTATAAACCGTAAAAATCTAAGACTAGCATTAAAAACTTTGCAAACTATATTTACATTTTTTTTGAGCCTGTAGAATCTTCATCATATAAAAAAAATATTCAGAAGACTTCAGCTATTAATTCAGGGTCTGATCATTTTAATGACTGAGGTCTTCTAATTTGTTTTTGTCAGCGTAGATTTTGAGCGTGATAACGTTTCTACATGCTCAGCAAAATTTTAGGATAGTTTGCAAAGCTTTTAGAGATTACTTTAGTTTTTTGAGGTTCAAAAAAATAAGATTTTGTCGTAAAAAAACTGAAAATATTAAAATCTTGCAAGATTTTCGAAAATTGGGCATGTAGATTAGGGAGAGCCGAAAAAACGAAATTCTTTAAATTTGAAAATAGTTAGTGCTGAAGATTTTCTAAGTGTTTTTATGAATAAAAAGCTCTAATCAATCTTTGGAATCTAAAAAAGGACAATGAAGTTGAAAATTTTTTATTTTGATAATTTTAAGAAATTTCCCAATGGGTACTAAATTTATGGTAATTTTTCTATGTACAGGTTTTGGTAGTGACTGATAATAAAAAATTAAAATTAAAAAAGTATAACATTTCTTAAGTTAAATTGTTTTTTAAAATAAACAATAATAACGTTCTTTAAAGTTTAGTTAATTTTTGTTACAA
>JAUMHM010000005.1:5631369-5665165 GCA_032362435.1 Melikaiella ostensackeni
TTGCTTGACATCTACAACGCCTCGACCCCCTTTATGTCGTGGTAGAACTACCCGTTCAATCGCCGAATTATTGTGATTATTATTATATTAGTTTTAATGAAATACATCACTTATATTTTTTATAAGATTATAAACCAAATGATTCTTAAGGAATTATGGGGAAGATAAGGGGAAAGATACAAACAGAGCTCAGTCTATAGGTTTGATGGAAGAGGAAAATTCGAAAGAAATGCGCAAAATGATGACGGGGTTAATAGAGATGGAAGTAAAGAGGTGGAAGAAAAAGGGAGAGGAAATAAAGCAGGAAAGCGGGCAATAAATGGCCGATCTTAGGAAATGCATAAGACAATGGAAAGTAGTTAATAAAAATGTGGAACAAATGATGCAGAGTTTGGAACAAATACTAGAAGAGCAGCAAGGACCTGATAAAAATTTAGAAGAGTTGGAAAGTAGGATAGAGTAGAGGTAGAGTGGTAGAGATAGAGGGGTAGTGGGTTGAGTAAAATGGAGAGACGGAAGGAAAGGAAAGAGGGAGAGAAAAGACAAAATAATATATTGATAAAGGATCTATGATTGGAGGAAAAGGAATTGAAGGGAGGATTGGAAGGAGTGCTGAGAAGGATATATGAATATATAAAATATATTAAGAATATATTAAAAGCAGAAGAAGTAAGAAATGTAGTAACATGAGAGGAAAGTGATGACAAAGGTAGGGTGTTATATGGGAGCTTGGAGAGAATAGAGGCTGATTTTACGTATTAGGAAAGAAAAATAGGAGTATGGAGGAGAAAATAGAAAAGTTGAGAAAGCGATTGCAAAAAAGATGGAAGGAGTGAAACTAACAGTAGGAGGAGACTTCAAATCAAGAACAGAGGAAGCAGTAGAAAAAGAATGGGGAGAAGAAGGAAAGGTAACTGGGAGGAACGTCAAAGATGAAGTAGTGAATGAAGTGGGAAGAAAATTAGTGAATAGATTAGAGAAGTTGGAATGGTTTATTTTAACATGAATGACTTTGGAAGGTTCCGTTCAGTTTCTTTATAAGCCGAGCCAGAAAGCCTTTGATCACGCTACCGGAGGCGCCTTCGGGTTTCAAATACGAGTATAGGGGCCCGGTACCTAATGTTACTGCTGAATATAGCTACAAGCTAAATAAACAATCAGGAACAATAGTCCACGGACGTTCCTGAGGTAAAAACCCCCAAGCTAAGGCGTAAGAGACCGTGCCGATGGCTGCATGGTACCAGGGAGTAGTTTATCAACCGGAGCCTCTGGGATACCGGACCCTTTCCCTACCTGCTTGTGTGAACAACAATAACAACATGAAACTCAGTTGTAAATGCGGTTCAAAACAATCGAAAGCGCAGGGCCCCCGACAGTGGGTCGGACATTGCCGACTACCCTAGAGTTGGGGGAGCCAATGGAGATGGAGTCAGTACGATGGACCGGCAATGTCTCAATAGCTTCGAGTGAACAGATCGACTGAGGGACGACCTGCCAGAGTGCTACGATACCAATATGGCCTCTGAACGAAGAGGTTACATGGCGCGGCTGCATGCTCTCTGGTGCGAGAAACACCCAGAGCTCTCGCACTCTTCGCAACAACTGGTGCGTAACCCTGCCAAAAAACTCTTAGACAGGGGTCACGTACTCGAAGCGCTCACTCTATCACACCCAGAACAAGCCGGCAGTAGAGGAAGAGAGGCGACGCTAAGACCATTTGCGGGTGGGCGGTCCAGTAGAGGAAGAACGATGCTTCAGAACTTAGAGAAACATCTAGGTTCTCTTAAACTCGAAGATCTGGCTCAACTGGATAACGCGCTTCGTGGAGACTTTTCCCGAAAGTTTGACCTCTGGATCATCAATTGTGGTGTGCATGATACAGCGAGAATTTTGGCGGATGCAAACCATAAGACAAAACTGGTGGCTGATCATAAAACCAAAAGGCGCGTTCATCAACTCAGCACAAAGATAGGTTGGACAAGACAATACTCATCCCGCACTCAGTGTTCGATCGACCACATAACATCTGGCAGGAAGTTTACCGTTCGGGTACGATGGTTCACGCGCGAACCACGGATCCGTCATCGCACACTCGACAAGTCGAAGCTACTGACCATCAGACAGCACATTGTTGACAGAATACGGGTACTATCTGACGCTAGGAGAAGTCAAAAGTGGAGGGAGAGGTGGATCAGAGAGAATCAACAGTTTTCCTCTGATCCATCTTAACTCTCCCGAGACTCCTCGCTTACTGTGGACCACTCGCCCAAGCCAGAGGAGGTCGAAGCATTTTGCAGAAGGATCCACAAAGTCTAGAATCCACTGAATGATGACACAGAGAATGTAAATAGCTTCAAGGAGATGTCAAGTGACCTCATAACTCCTGAGGAGTTATGAGGTCACTACTAAAAAGGTGAAAAAAGTATCGAGAGGCATGAAGAAGTATTCCGCTGCTGGGCCAGGTGGTATCAAGAGCTCCTGATGGAAGAAGTTTTCTTCAGCTCACCAACATCTGGCCTATTGCGAAGTAGTTTGTGGAAGACGCACAGTGCTCCTCCTGAAGAAGGGAAACTTGACTGACCCTAAGCAACACAAGCCAATAAATTATCTGAAAGCGCTGTATAATACTTTACAGCTATCTTAAATGATAGAATTGTTCGAATAAGCGGATTTGTTTGGCGGAAAATGTACGAACAGCGCAGCTCAAAGTAGGGCCTAGCAGGATATCGGGAGAACTTGCTGATCGTCCTCACTTTCCAGAGAGGAGTCTCTCAGGGCAACACTATAAGCCCTCTCCCCTTTTGCCTCACACCACTGACACTATCTCTAGCACTTCGCGACCCCCAGGGGTACCTCTGCGGAAAACCTAGATATCGAAAGCATAAGGTCACTCATGTATTTTACATGGATGATCTCAAGATCTATGCTAGAAATGCAGAGCAACTGAAACAAGCTCTGAGGATTGTCGAGAAGGACACTAGGGAGACAATGCAGATCGGGTTAGGAGAATGTGCCAAGATTTATTTGAAGCGAGAACGACTTGCTGGCATTTCCAAGGATGCTGAGCTCGTCAAAATCAGCGCTATACGACACCTTGGCGCTGGAGAGACCTACCCATACCTTGGCGCACTAGAAAGCCGCATTCAGGACGTAACGTCTATAAAGGATGCCCTCCGATGTAGATACAAACGTCTTATCCGACAAATTTAGTCTTTTAAACTGTCGATGATGAACAAAGTCTCAGGAATGAACATGCTTGCCGTCCCGGTACTACTCTATTCATTTGGAGTGATTTCATGGACGAAGGACCAGCTCAGATTCCTCGACATCGGGTCATAAAAGGTTATGCACATGAACGAAAGCTTACACCTCAAGTCGTCCGTTTCTCGACATTACATCTCACGCCGTCAAAGTGGTCGTGGAATGCTGAATCTCGAATGTCTTCACAACTGGATCATTCTGGACACAGTGCATATAGTTGCAAATGGACAAGACCCTCTTCATAAAATGGTCAGAAAACATGAAGAAGTGGGCAACGAGGCGTTTCTGTACAATGCAGCGGAGAAAGCTGCTAAAGCACATTGCCTCGACTTCAATATCAGGGGTGAGAAAATGCTTCAAACATCATCCATCTGGATTACCCACTCCTGAAGGCCCGGATGAAAAAAGCACAGTGAAAAAACTTTTACCAACAGCTTCTGAACAAGAGGATGCTCGGCATCTTCCACAGAAATGTGAATGATCAGTCGATGTCGCTAGAGCTAACCTTTGCTTTCCTTAAATCATCCGGATTAAAGTCGGACGCGAAGGGTTCTAGTAAAAAGGGAGATATTTCGGGTTTCAATCGTGTGCAAAACTACGAATCTTGCCGACGTTTCATGAACATTGCAGTTCACTCCTCCAGGGCTAACCTGACACTGAAGCTTCAGGTTATGTTCTCCTTTTATATACTCTCTGCGATACCTGTGATTGGCTAGAGTGCTTCCCGTGGGGACTGGCCGAACAATAAATCATCGTAAAAGCATCAAATCTATTACGAAGGGTTTTATTTCAAATGACATAATGCGGCACTAAAAGTGCTTTATTACCATCTCTGTCACTGTTACGGCATTGGTGCTACAAGGGAAATAGAGTCAATTGTCGGGAATGAGAAGTGCCGAATATGCTAAAGCTACATATTCTCGAAAATCGTTTCTATCACACACTCGAAGCCTGACATAGTTCTCCGTGACTTAAAGAAACGAACCACGTTCGTTATCGAATTTCCAGCACCAGCCGATCAAAACATTACAACCAATGAGAATGAAAAGAAAAGCATCCCAGCGTGTCGACAAAATGCCGAGACACTTGCAGAGAAAATGGAGAAGGCGGTCGTCCTTGATTCGCTCCTTGTCCTCAGGGTGTACGAAACCTTAGCCAAACCGTTGTGTTGAGTCTGTCGCAAACTGTAACCACCAATGTCATGATTATGAGACGGGGTTACAGCTGAAACCTTACCGCGATTTCGCCCGGAGCGGGTGTCATTTTCTGGAATAACGCCCGCTCCCGGTCAGATCCCTCGATTGTTTCATAACAAAATTTTCAAACGGAAGAAAGGAGTATAAGAAGTGATCCGATACATGACTTCGGCTCTGACACTCGTCGATCTGGATCGATGGCTGATTGACGAAGTAGCCCAAGTCTCTGTACCATTATTCCGAAACAAAAGAAGCTGGAGCTCCCTGTGGCTACCCATCGCACGGTCATGAGAAGTAAGCAGACAAAGATGTAGAAGAAAGTGCAGTGAGGGCCGTCGAGCTGTAGCGATGAAAAAAACATAGAAGAGAGTTCTTAAGAAATAGAGGGATAGGAGATGGAGGTAATATATATAACAAAGAACTGAAAAAGAGATGGAAAAATGCAGGTGATAAAAAGATGTGGGAGGATAGAAAAATCAAGATACAATAAATGGTATAAGGTGATAAAAAGAGAAGTATTGCAAAAATATCTGGAAACAGAATGAGGAAAAATAGATGGACAAGAACAGTTAGATAAAGACTGGAAAAAGAATTAAAGGAATCAATGTTTTGGAGAAACGATAAGAAGAGAAAATGCAGAGTATGTTCATGGGTAAAGAAGACATGGGAGCATGTTATGGGATGGTTGAATGAGGGAAAAGGAGGAGAGGGAAGTATAACAAGAGAATTTTAAGAAACTTTCAGGGGAGGAGGGACTGAGTGAAGAATGGATGAAAGAGGTAGAAAAAGCTAGACGAGTTAAAAAAGATGAATGAGAGAGTAAACGGTTTTCCCGGGACAGAATGTTGTTGATTTCTTTATTTGTTTGGAAATTCTTCTGCAAAAGGATGCTAGAGATGCAGAATATTGTTCATTTGGTAGCACGTTCGTGCAAAATTTACATATGTATAACGCCTCTCGTACGCAATGAATATATTAATATTCGAAGCGAGTTGAGCCTTTATTTTTTCCTGCGTTTTCAAATTCCAGGAAATCCATAGTGAGGAATATTCAATGTGTTATTGCCAGTTGCAGGCGTGTCGTGCCACCCTTTTTCTCACCCTGCTGTCTGTCTCAATATTTTATCGAATCGCATATATCGAGACACTTGAAAAATACACTAGGGATGTAAAAAATAAAGTTTTCCGAAGCTTAAATTTCATTTTCGATTTTTTCGTTTCCCCTGGGTTAAAAAAGAGCCACATGGAAGGAGAAATGAGTAGAATATTATTTAGAATTCACTCATCTTAAGTTTATCTGCTTTCCCGGAAAAATTAATTTCTTCCGAAAGCAGCAGATTATAACACAGAATTATACAAAATATAAAAGATACGCCTCATTAAAATGAGTATTTCTTTTGTAAAGTTTTTGTTTATTTATGCATACTTAAGGATATGCCAACAAGTGAGATAGATGGCTAATGCTTCTTTATAACAATTTTTGCCCATATTTCCTCAAATATGCATAATTAAATAAGAATGTAAGAACAAAAAGTACTCGTTTTAATGAGCCGTATATTTGATATGCTTTATAATTTTGAGATGTGATCTACCTTTCTCAGTAAAAATTGAGTTTTCTGTAGGCAAATTTGTGATAAGCGACCTTCAAATATTATTCGATTCATTTCTCCTTTCGCGTGGTTCATTTAGAGCTCAATGAAAAAAAAATCGAAATTGCAAGCCAAGATTCGGAATCTTTTATTTTTGTACACCCCTAACGCTTACGCATACTGCAGTCGAGCCGATTTTACGGATTTAATACGTGCCCAAGAGAGAAATGCCGAATGGCAAAGTGCTGCTGAAAATGCTGACTTAAACGTCGAGGTCTCGACGTTCTCCTAGTTTGATTACCCACCATCTTTCCCATCTCTTTGGATACACTTCTTCCCATTGTCTCCAAAACTCTTCCTTCTCCTACCCGTCTTCAGATCTTTATTCAAAACGTTCAACCTCTCACCAACTCCTCTATCTTTCAAACTTTCAAAAAAAGAGGACACTTTTTTCACCCTGAAAAGTATTGGCGCCGAAACAAAGAATTCCTAATAATAGAGTTTATTGCAATAACGTATAAGCAATGGCGCAACTACTGTACGGCGAAAACACGTATTGCGGAGGGCCCTCCTCATGCGCGGGGCCTGTTAGTCTGAGCAGCAAAAATTTATTTGAGGGCTCATCCACAAATTACATTAGACGATTTGGGGGAGGGTGCGAGGTTTTGTAAAATATCACTATTTCTTATGAGGGACGTGGGGGGATTGGAAGATCTTATGTAAAATATTGGTATTTAAAATAAGGAATAAGTCCAAAGATATTACAACTTAGAGGAAAGTCCAGCAGAAATTCGATTTGTTGAACCAAAAGTGAATTTCCTCTGGTTAAAAATGCGTAATTTATTGCATTATCAGAATTTTGATAATGTTGAAAACTTTACCTTGAAACGCTTTAAATCTCTGAAGAGCAAGTATAAGTATTGCACATTCAACGAAATAGATGAATTTTTATCCAAGTCGATGAATTTTTAACTAAAAAGATGAATTTTCAACAAAGAAATTAATTTTCTTACAGAAAAGACAAATTTCCAAAAAAATACATGTATTTTCAACCAAATAGTAGAATTCACTCAAAGAGCACCGATTTTCAACAAAATAGTTGAATCTTCAACCGAATAACATTAATTTTGAACCATACAGTTGAATTTCTAATCGATAATATAAAATTTCGACCAGAAGAAATAAAATTTATACCGAAAAAAAAGTTTCAACAGCAGAATGAATTTTCGACGAAGAAAGCTTTTTCAGTCAATAAAGAGAAAAATTTCATCCAAAATGCTTGATTTTCAAGCCGAAAAAAACAAACAAATTTCCTACAAAGTAGTTTCATTTTTATCAGAAAAAATGAATGTGCAACTAAGAAAATTTATTTTCTACTGAAAAAGTTGAGTTTTCATTGCAATGCTCCAATTCTAAACCAAGAAGATTAACTTTTGACCCAAAAAGACCAGTCACCGACAAAAAACAAGAATTTTCAATCAAATAGCTAAGTTTACAACTAAAAAAGATGACTTTTTATTTGAAGAAGGAATAGTTAAATTTTCAGTTGGAAATATTAATTTTCATCCAAAACAACGTGTTTTCTATGAAATAGTCAGTTTTTTAACGTAAGACACGAGTTTTACACCAAAAAACTAACTTTTTCCAAAATAGTTCAAGTGTCAAACAAGTAGTTGAATTTTCAAGTAGAAGAGATGAATTCTGAATGACAAACTTGATTATTGATATTTCAACAAAAAATTATTTTCATTAGAAAACTAAAGCGGTAGAATTCATCCAAAATGTACAGATTTTTAGCAGGAAAGTTAAGTCCATAACTGATACAGATTAACTTAGAACTAAAAAGTTGCATTTTAAACTAAAAAGATTAATTTTCTACCAAAATGACGAATTTTCAATTTTCAATAGTTGAATTTTCAACCAAAAAGATTATTATCTCACCAAAAAGACGTATTTTCAACAAAGCATATGAATTGTGAATTTGATAGTTGAATTTTCTACTAAGAAAGATTGATTTTCAACAAATAAATGAATTCTCAACAAGACAAATGAAATTTCAACCAAGGAAATGATTTTTCAACTGAAATTATAAATCTTCAAGCAAAAAATTAATTTTCAACAAAATAGTTCAACTTTCAACCAAGTAGTTGAATTTTTAATCAAAAAGGATGATTTCTCAATAAAAAACTTAAAAGTCGATACTTTCACCAAAAAAAAAATTTTATTTTAAAGTTAAAACAGTTGAATTCATCCAAAAAGTACGAATTTTTAGCAAAATAGTTCAGTTCATAACTAAAACAGATTAATTCAGAACCAAACAGTTGCATTTTTAAATAAAAATATTGATTTCACAGCCACACAAAAAAAATTCTGACCTGGGGGTGAGACTATGTTGATTATATGTTTCTTGGGTCGATGAAACCGAATTCGAAGTTCATTTTACCCCATCACGTCAGATTTTCGACATAACCTCAAAAAGTCTTCACAGACACACCAAAATGAAAATTAATGCTGGTCTGAGTGCCGAACCATGTATATTATATATTTTTGGCTCGCTGAAACCGAATCTGCAGTTCATTTCACCTCATTACGTCAGATTTTCGACATAACCTCAAAAAGTCTTCACAGACACCCTAAAATGAAAAGTAATGCTGGCCTGAGTGCCGGACCACGTATATTATATGTTTTTTGGGTCGCTAAGGCCGAATTCGAAGTCTATTTCACGCCATAGCGACAGGTTCTGAAAATAACCCCAAAGAGGCTCGAAGCCTCGCACCCAAACGAAAGTGTTTTCACCTGGGGGTCTGACTTTGTTCATTTTATGTTTCCGGTGTCGCTGAAACTGTATCCGTATTCTATTCCACCCCATTATGTCAGGTTGTAGACATAACCTGGATAATTTTATAACCAAATCCCAATTCAATTGTTACATCTGTCAGAAACCTGGAGACATGGGATGAAATAGACTCTGGATTCGGTTTTAACGATCCAAAAAATATACCACAAACATCGTCTGATCCGCTAGGTCAGCTTTATTTCTCAATTTTCGGTGTCTGTGAAGGCTTTTTGAGGTCTTGTCGAAAACCTGACGTGATCGAGTAAAATGAACTTAGGATTCGGTTTCAGCGACCCAAGAACATATAATATACATGGTCCGGCACTCAGGCCAGCATGACTTTTCATTTCAGGGTGTCTGTGAAGACTTTCTGAGGTTATGTCGAAAACCTGACGTAATTAGGTGAAATGAACTTCGGATTCGGTTTTAGCGACCCAAAAAACATATAATATACATGGTACGGCACTCAGGCCAGCATTAATTTTCATTTTAGGGTGTCTGTGAAGACTTTTTGAGGTTATGTTATAAACCTGACGTGATGGGGTAAAATGAACTTCGAATTCGGTTTCAGCGACTCAAAAAACATATAATCAAGATGGTCTCGTCCCCAGGAATGAAAATTTTTTTTGTGTGGCTATGTTTTCTACCAAAAAGACGTATTTTCAACAAAATACATGAATTCTCAATTAGATAGTTGAATTTTCTACTAGAAAAGATAAATTCTTCACAGAGTAGTTCAACTTTCAACAAAGTACTTGAATTTTCAATCAAGTGAGATGAATTCACAACGAAAAATGTAACAGTTGATATTTCAACTAAAAACGATTTTAATTTTTAATTCAGAAGTTGCTCTATTTACAAGCTAATTTATGCAAGGAAAAACAAATGAAGGGTGCATGTGCAAAACTTCCCAAACGCCAGAATTTTTAAAATGTGTTTTTGTTTGGTGTAAATTCATCACGAGATCCTAACGCATGTACCTGTAAAAAGATCAGGTCGAATTCGAATCGGGGAGAACAAAAAGTTGTTGTAGCAAAACCTCCTAAACGCCAAATTTTTCATTGCGTAAGACCTATTTGGAAGACATTCTGAGTTCCTTAAAGTTGTTTTTCAATCAATCTTTATATTTGTCCCTATCTTAAATGAGAATTTCGTACAAAAAACGTCATTTTGCGAAAAAAATCGCAAATGAAGGGTGCGTGCGCAAAACCTTCCAATAACTAAAATTTTCAAGATGCGTTTTTTTGGGGTAAGTTTATCGCAGGATTATGACGCACGTCTATTATTTTACACCAGTTGGCAACGCGTTACATTATTCTAAACAAAAAATTGCCAAAAAGTACATTTTACAGTGACGTTTTGGATGTTTTGCTCGAAGTTGATTTTTGATACTTTTTCAACGGATCACTACCTTATAGTTTTGAAAATTGACCTGGGTCAAGGCTGGAAGAGAATAGGAATTAATAATAAGTGGAAGCAGGCGCGAGTTGAAACAGTGAATATTCAGAAACCAGAAGTACAAATAGTATATCGTAAAGGCTGAATGAATGTTTAGGTCATCTCAGGAAAGAATGAAAGACAGAATTGGACAATAAAAATGTAAAGGCTGCATCGACAATACTGCGGGATAGCATCTTCAAACAATGCAGAATGATTTTGGAAGAAATAAGAAAATATTTTGGCAATGGGTTAGGCAAATTAGAAAATGAAGTACTTAGCAATAAGTTAGTCAGAATTTGGAATGCTAGTATGAGATATGGAAAAAGTGAGAGACTGTGTGTCTTTCAAGAATTTCAAAGGCCCGGGTCCAAACCCGGACCCTTAAGAACTTTCCGAGTTCAGTCCAGAACCGGACCCTTAAGGAACCCTTTGAACTTGGGTCCAATCTAAAAGGTTCCGATCCCTGCAAGAAATTTTATGGAGATCAAGCTTTGAAGCATAACAACCATGACTCAAATAGACAATTGCGTTGTAGGTGGCGAAGAAAGAATCAATGTTCGTGACATTATATCCTTCATTATGAAACTAAAGAATGGTAAGGCTGCTGGTAGGGATGGTATCAATGCAGAAACGCTTAAGAGCGGTGGGTTAAACGATTATCAGCAGTGTACGAGGTATCACAAGAAGTAAAAATGTAGCAAATAAAGTTAAAATTGCAATATATAATTTGTGCTTGCACCCACTGTGCTGTATGTTAACGAGACAGACGTATCAAGAAAAGGATTTTTTGCTTCTTCTTCTCTTGTTGCCACGCGGATTTTATCATTCCAACAAGTATCTCCAGTCTTTCTTGCCACCACCGCAGTATCGCACACTTCAGATGCACTCTTGAAGATGCTGTCCCACATCCATGCACCCTCTACATTTTTATCGCCTATTTCTGTTTTTCAGTCTTCTCTATGATGACCTAAATATTCATGCAGCCTTTTACGATATACTACTTGTACTTCTGATTGATGAAATTTCTCTTTTTTAACTCGCATCTGTTTCGACTTATTATTAATTCCTATCCTCTTTCATCCCTGACCTAAGTCGATTTCTGCAAATATAAGGTAGATCCTATAAGTAGATATTAGATAAGGTAGATAATATAAGGTGATCCCTTTAAAAAATGTCAACAGGTATAAAAAAATAGATATGCATCAGAATCCCGCGGTAAACTTACGCCAAAAAAACGCATCTCAAAAATTTTGATTACTTTTGGGAACTCAAAATGTCTTCAAAATAGGTTTTGCACATTTAAGAAAGTTTGGCGTTTGGAAGGTTTTGATGCAATAACTTCTTGTTCTCCCCAATTCAAAGTCGACTCAATCTCTCTACAGGCACATGTGTTGGGATTTAGATAAACTTACACAGAACAAAAACACACTTTGAAAATTTTGGCGCTTAGGAGGTTTTGCACATGCATCCTTCATTTTTTTCCGTGAAAGTTAGGTTATAAATAGAACTATTTTTAAAGTGAACACGTTCGGCATGTAAACCTGCGAAATATATACGATAAAACGCTAATGGGCAAAGTCAGTAATGAATGGGTTGTCAAAGAATGTGTTGTAGAAGAAACATTGTTTGACAAGAGTGGAAGAAATTTGCTGAGATGGTTTGGTCATGTTGAGAGAATAAATGAAGAACGTTTAACGAATCAAGTGGATTTAGGTAGAGTGGTAGCGTACCCAGAGGTGGACCGAACAAAAACTGGTTGGAGTATGTGAATGAGACTCTGAAGCAAACAGGTATAAAGAGTCGTAGAAACACAAGAGCTTGCATGAAATGACGTACGGATGTAGAGGAAGCAAATGATGTAAAGGATATTGTTGTATGAAGAACAATTGTAAATATATAATATTAATCATTTTTCTCAGAACTGTTCGTGGTTTTTCAACTTTTCTTCCACGATTCAGTAGAGCTTGAATTTCTGGCAAACTGCAAAACATGATAACTACAAAATCTATAACTTTGATTGAAACTGGTGGATTCATAGTTGGGGCAATTATAAACTTGCTGTTTCGTGACTGATTCTTCGAATGAAGAAACAAGATTATGCGGTTCGAATGTTGAAAGTTCCAGAACTACTATTTCATTCGTTGCATGGATTGCAGTTTATACTGCATACACATCTAAACTCTTCTTAGAAAGACGCTGTCGTGTCGCATGAAATTAAGTAATAGCATGTCGAGAGTTCGTATCTCGAACACCAAATTACAAAGCCAGTGCGGCAACGAAAAACGCTTCCAAGATTTACACACTGATTTACGGAAATATCTTATGTACTGCAAACTCAGGATTTTATTTTGTTTCATATTTAGGCTTTCCCCGGAAGTAAATTCTTTCAAGAGGAAGAGTAATTTTTTCCCACTCAGTAGGCTTTTAACTATTACTAATAATTCAAAAACCACTCGAGATTCTTTTTGAAGGCTATTGACTGTTGCTAGGGGTTGTTTTTTTTCGTTTATAGGAGTTGTTTTTGATTTAATGTTCCCTTAATTTTATTTTCATTCAGAGGCTGTTCGAAAATACCCAACCCGAAATGAAGCGCTATTTAGAAATCTTTAAGAAGATATTGTGAAAATAGTCAGAATGATTAATTTTTACGTAGATCGTCCGTCATATCTCAAGAACATTTTATGAATTTTTTCCTGGCTGCAGCCGAAGTCTGAGCTTAGAATACAAAAGTCGTAGAACGTATAAGCGCGAAACTGAGAAACTACAAAAAGTGGTCTCATATTTCAGACTTATTTGAGAAATTCAGAATAGTGTCAATAGAAGCAATTTTTAAAAATAGTAGGAAAACAGTATCATGAAATTTTTTGATATTACCTCACGGTTTAACTATTTTAGTAATCTGGTATACAATACACATCTGCCATAAAATCGCGTGGAATCCTTTCGAATCTTTTGAAATACCCTAAAAGCTTTAACATTCGTTGAAATCCTTTGGAAACCCTAAAGTTTGTATAGATACTTTGAAAATTCCTGAAAACCTCATAAATTTTCTCAAGCCCCTCGAATAAATCAAAATCACTTGAAATCCGTAGAAATTCCTTGAAATCTTAGCATTTCTTTTGAAATCCTATGAAACTCTCAAGTATCTTGAAATCCCTAAAATCCGTAAACATCCCCAGAAGTCCCTTGAAACTTCCTTTTATTTTATTTATCTCTTAGAGTTCTCTAGAAGCCCGTTGGAATAACCTGAAATTTTTGAAATATCATTGTTATCTTGGATACCTTTTTAGAATATTTTTTTGGAATGTTTTTTTTTAATTTTCTGAAATTCCGTTAAATCCTACAAAATTAGATAAGGCCATTTGAATCCCTATAAATGTTAGATATTTTTTAAAAACCCTTGAAATTTTTGAAAATACCCTAAATAGCTTAGAAATCCGTGCAGATATTTGAATTCTTTGAAATCCAATAAAATCCATTGAAATCTATTGAAGACCCTCCAATAATGTTTGAATCTATCAAAATTCCTTATAAACTCACATAGTCTTTTATTTTCTTTTAAAATCCTATGATCTTACGAAATCATTTGAAATTCCATAAAAATTTGTAAATATCTTGGAATTTTCTATAATCATACGAAATTATTAGAAATCTCATCAAATTCCTCGAAATCTTTTGAAATACACCATATTCATCAAAATCTCTCAAAATTTTAAGAACCCCTTACATCTTTTGAAATTCTGTACAACATCCACAAAGAATTCCATGGAATCCGTGGAAATCCCCTAAAATCCCTAGATGTCCCTCAAAATTTCATTCTATTTCACTGACTCCCTCAAATTCTCTATAATTTCTTTGAAATTCCCTCAAATCTCTTGAAATCTTTGAAATTCCTCAATATCTTCGATACTTTCTTTGAATTCCTTGAAATTTTTGAAGTCCTGAAGTTTCTTGGAATTTGCAATATCTCTTCAAATTTCTTTACAAATTTCGAAAACTCTAAAACCTCTTGAATCTTTTGCAATCTCCAAAATCTTGGATTTTTTTTGTCTTGATTTTTGGTATGGGGGATATGTTGTCTTAGACAACCAGCGGAGAAGTTTGAAAATATGATTGAAGGCAAACTGAAAAATAGTTGCATTAGCGAGCAATTTTAAAAAATAGTAGCATAAGTGTAATTTTTTTTAAAGAGTAGTAAAATAATTGCATTATTCAAAAAGTGTCGAATAGTATCAAAAAGTGTCAAATTAGTGTCAATAGTGTTGTGATTCAGGGGCCTGCAATTAATTAGCTTTCGTGAAAAAAGTTACGCAACACCTGGTAGGGAGGGGTTTCACGAAAAACTACGGCGCTTTTCAAGGGCTGAAGGGGGGGGGGGGTTGCTTAAAACAGCGTTAACAAATTTTCAAACGACCCCTCATAGGGACTGTTATTTTACTTTATAGGAGTTGTTAATCATACAATGTTCTTTCAACTTTATTTTCCATTATAGGAGTTGTTATTGATACAATGTTCTTTCGACGTTATTTTCGTTTACAGAGGTTGTTATTTTTCATTGTTAGGTTTTTAGTACCTGTTGCTATAAGTTGCTATTGTCTGTTGTTAGGGATTATTATTTTTTTTATAGGAGTTATTACTGATACAATAGTCGTTCAATATCATTTTCTTTTATAGGTGTTGTTATTGATACAATGTTCTTCCGATGCTATTTTCGTTTATAGAAGTTATTTTTCATTGCAGGGGTTTTTATAACGTGTTGTTATAAGTTGCTACTGTCTTTTGTTAGGGGTTCTTATTTTTGTTTTTGGGAGTTGTTACTGATACAATAGTCGTTCAATATTATTTTCTTTCATAGGAGTTGTAATTGATAAAATGTTCTTTTAATGTTATTTTCGTTTACTGGGAATGTTATTACCTATTGCTATAAGCGGCTATTTGTCATTGTTTATTTATATTTATTTATTTATAGGAGTATTTATTGACAGAGAGTTCCTTTAATTTCATTTTTGTGCATAGGAGTTGTTGTTTTCCTTTATAGGGGGTGTTATTACTTGCTGCTACAAATTGTTCGTTTGTAGTTGTCATGGGTTTCTTTTCTGTTGCTACGAATTCTCATTTACATTTCTAAGGATTGTTGTTTTTATTTGGGTTTGCTATTTGTTAAAGATTTTAACAAGCTGTTGTTAGAGGTATTTCTATTGATTGTATAGGGATTGTTCCTCCAAACTTATAAGCATTGTTGTTGACAGCTTGCAGCGATTGTATTGCTTGTTGCTAGGGATTGTTAGGTGGGTGTATAACTCCATTAATTTAATGAGTGTGGAAATACAAAAATAGACTAGAAAGGCCTAATTTAAATAGAGAAACAGAGATATATTGGCATTTCTGTAGGGTCAAAATTATTATTTTCGGGTTTGAGTTGGGGATGATACAAAGACCTATACTGAATTTATTGGAACTATACACATGAGCCGAAAGCATCCGGAAGTGTTATATTTCATGTTTCGAAGTGCCGACTTCAAAAATGCAGCGATGACTTGTTTTACGACCTAATGGGTTTATATCACACTTGAAATTCGGGTAATTTATCTGGATATATAATAATATACGTAAATCCATACGGACCCTTAGGGAATCATGCGGAGGCCCATATATAATTTAAAATGAATGGAATAGTAATTTTCCTTGATTTCCTCTGCACACACATTTGCGTGCCAGAGTCCAGAATAATAATTACCCAATAATAACTCAGAGCTTAAATTCAAACGCATCTAAAAAAATTGTTGGATAAACGAGCCCTAAACCCCGGAATTTGATGAATTACCTAGACTTAAAATGATTTCTCTAATACTGGCTGGCAGGCGGTCGCGGTACTAGAAGCAGTCGGTAAGATCGTTGGGAATATTTATGGAAGAAAATGGCTGTTTAGCAAGTAAAATCGAGAGCTGGCCAGGGAGAAATGGTGCACGCTGACAACGTTTGGCTTGATGTCGGGGATAGGTTATAATTGGTTTTATCTGGCTGTGCCTTGCAGAGGGTCCGTAATGAAAATGATAGGTTGGCACGCGAGATCGCGACGCGCCACAGCAGCCATAGCCAGTCGGTCTGCAGTCACGATATTACTATTTGCACAAAATTACCCCGCAAGATTGCCGTACTTAGGAACACTTGAGTTTCGATCAACTCTATAGTGGTGCATAGCCGCCCTTTTCCTAGTCACCCTTACCTTTCGTTATTCTCGCGTGCGTACCTACGCGAGCTTGCGATCGTCCTTGTACGGTAATTACTTCCCCATGAACTACAAACGTAACTGAGAATCAAATTAAAAATTGTACCTGTACCTGTACCTGCACATGCGTGTCTAGATAATCGACTAGAATGGCTTCGCTAGTTTGCATGAAACGCTGCCTGCGCTTTCGAGATGGCACGAAGATAATCTGCAAATTAACTCACTACAGAGTATAGAATGATGCAGTTTCGTGAGACACGTTCTTTGAATGTCACAAGCTCTTCAATATCAAACATCTCCCCAGCACTGTTTAAAAAATCGAGACCCTCCTTATAGTTTCATAATTTATTTATTTTCTATTTATTTAAATTATTCACCTATAATTCAGTTGAAAGATAGATGACTGGTACGCGAAGTGCACTGGGAGCGGAGCCCCCTAATAGTTCACGAAACTTGAGGAAACTTTCCAAAAGGACTTGGACTAATTACAACTAGTTTTTCCTTGTTCTGGGTTCTTTCAGAGAATGAAAGAGCCTAGGCCCCTTTCCTTTTTCTTTACCCAAAAAACAACTGTATAAAATTTGGTGACGATCGGAAAAACTCCGAACTCATAGCAACAATAAGTATATACTTGAAAGAAATACCCCTAACAACGGTTAGTTAAAATCTCTAGATAATAGTAAGCATAAGTAACGAAAAACAACAATCCTTAGACTTAGTCAATAACAACTAGTAGAAAGAGGAACAAACAACCGCTGGCAACGGACAATATCCAGGGCTATAAATGATAATCACATTTCCTAACATTTATCAACAGCACCAATTAGCAACTAGCAATAACAAACCTTAGGAGATGTCAGTGACAACCTTCAAATACTAGAGAGACAACCTCTAATAACGGCTATTAACAGCCCCTATAATTAGAAGATATGAAGCCCAAGCAACGGAAAACAGCAATTCTCATAAACGAAAAGTCAAAACCCATAAGAAGAGAAAAAAAGAACCTCTATGTAAAGCCGATAACAACTTTTATAAGCGTGAAATTATAACCTCTAACAACGCTGGATAACATCTTGTGGCAACAGGTAATAACAACCCCTATGAAGGAAAATAACAACCCTTATGCACGGAAAAACTTCAAAAGTATATTGTATCGATAACTGCTTCTAAAATGAAAGTGACAACTCCTAAAAACGGTCAAAAGCAACTTATGTCGACAGAAGATAATAACCAGTATAAAGAAAAACGACAACGCTTATAAATGAAGATAACATTGAAAGAACATTGTATCAGTAACAACTTCTTAAAACGAAAATAGCAAACGCTGAGAACGCTCAATAGCAAATTATTTCACTAGGTAATAACAACCCCTATAGAGCAAAGTGACAACGCCTTTAAACGAAAATAACATTGAGAGAACATTGTATCAATAACAACTCCTATAAAGGAAAATGACAACTCCTATAAACGAGAATAAAATTGAAGGTACATTGTATCAATAACAAGTCCCGTAAAGGAAAACACCAACCCCTGTAAGCAAAAATAACCTTCAAATTTAAGGATGTTTTATGTGTACACAAGTTTAAAATTACTTAGTCATCAACTTGATTCATAAAATTGTCAAAAAAGGTCCATTGATTAGTGCAACAAATTTTAGAAGAGAAACCTGAACGTAAATGTTGAAAAAATAGGCTAATAATTGTTCAATTGAATGTAGTTATTTGCGCATGTGTGTTTTTTCTTCCGCATTAGGCGAACGTCGTAATTTTTTGTTCAATTTTAATTTACAAACACTCACTCTATTTCTTGAAAGATTCTTCACAATTTGATTCGTCATCTTTTTCTGAAAATGATTTCATTTCGAAATTATACATATAGTACAACTATTTTCACTTAGCTGTTTCTAGAATTGAACCATTTTCTCAATAATATTGAATACCATAAACACGCGACAAATAAAATTGTGAAGAATCTTTCAAGGAATATAATGAGCTTTTGTGAATAAAATTGAGTGACAATTACGACTTGTGCTTAAAGCGAAATAGAAAACACAAACGTGCAAGTATGATCTAACTGATTTTTTGTTATTCACGTTTAGTTATCTCTTCTCAAATTTCTAACATTTTAAACATGTACACCTAGAACCTCCTTAACTACGAAATTCTTGAAACTTAGAAAACACAACGGATCGAACGATAAAATTCAAACAACACACTTTTTAGTGTGTCAATTCAAATTTCAAAAACTAAAATAAAAATATTGGAGCAAAAAAGGGAGGAGATTTCGAGGTTGCCTTTCTTTTCTTCCCTCTTTTCTTATTTGGTTTTTCTTTTCAAATTTCAATGGAGACATTTAGAAATGTGTTGCTCAAATTTTATCGTTGAATTCTTGTTTTTTTTCAATTTCCAAGAATTTCGTAGATAGGTTCAAAAATAATATAATTGATATCCGTATCAATGCTACCCTGACCTTGAAACCATATGGTGCCATCTTACTTTCATGACAAGAAAAAGTTAATGACACCAAAGGGCAGTTTAATGCAACCCTTTCAAATCATTTTAATCTTATTCTGAAATACAATCTCTAAATCAGTAAAATTTATCTGACAAAAAATACATAGGAACAATTTGTAGAACCACAACGTGCTATTTAGTGCCACATTCTAATTATATTATTTTTGCCGGAAACAGGTAAAAAATTTGCTACAAACTATCAGTAAGCGCCTCCAAAGACAAGAAAACCATATTTTTGAAAGCCTATCCTGTGAAGCCAGCAAAATTGAAAATATCACCCTATGGTTTTAGGGTAACGATATCCTGAATCCCAAAAAAAATTGATTGAACTTTCAGGGACTTGGAAGTTAATCTATTTGTATATTGCCCATAAAATCAAATGTGCATGGTGTGTTTTTCGAGGGAATTCAGAATCGAATGATAAGATCGAATGCAATCTGAAGAAATCAGAAATATCATAAACAAGGGCCATTCGATGCATGCGCCTGGAGGCAGTGGTTGAGAAGTGAGTGCTGGATAGGGGTCAGAATATCACGCAGATGCCGTACGAGAGGCAATAAAAAGCCATCATAGGAAATCGTTTATGAGATGCATCACATTTTTTAACACTGGTCAATAGCAGTACCTATCAATAGGGATCAACAAACCTGAGAAGATGTTATTAACAACCTTGAAGAACGAAACTAATAACCTCCAACAACGGCTATTAACAAACCCTATAATTCGAGAATAACAGAAGGAATAACATTGCCCCGGCAACGGAAACTAATAATCCTTAGAAATGCTTAATCGAAACTAATTATAACAGGAAAAACAGCACCCAGGGATGTCCAATAACAACCTCAATAAATGAAAAATATCTCCTGGCAACAGAAAAAAGTTCTTAGGAACAATTAATAACAACCCACAGCGACAGAACATTATCACCGATACACACAATAACGATATACACAAGAATAACATTGAAAGAACATTGTATCACAGCAACAGCAACAGGTAATAACAACCCTTATAAAGGAATACAGTAATGGAAGAATGTTTTCTGTGTAACGACTCTCATAAACGAAAACAACAACTCCTATGAACAAGAATAGCAATTACTAACAACAGTCAACAGCAACTTTTAGGAACAGGTAGTAACAACACCTATAAACGATAATAACTATGGAAGAACATGGTATCAGTAACAATTCCTATAAACAATAATAACAACTTAATAACAACTCTTAGGATCTTTTAATCAATATTATATGAGCTCAAGAAAACAACCCCTAAACGACCAATGGCAGCCCCTACAATCTAAAATATCATCTCAAAATCATCTCAAATTAATTTGATCTGCTTATTTCAAATCAAAAATCCACAAAAATGATCAATCAATTTGTTAATGTCTTTCAAAAAAGTGAAAATTATTATTTTCTCAAAAAAAGTTATAGATAGAGGTTAAGATTTATAATGATATACTTCAGACAAGATAAAAAGACCTCGATGCTGTTAAGAAGATCCTCTATTGACGTTTCGAGAGTCAAATGCTCTCCTCATCAGAAAAACATGCCATATATCCAGTGTCAAAATTAAGTCCATGTAGATAAAAAATTGGAAAAGCCAATATGTCAGTTGACAAGCAATCATGTTCTTAAATTTTCTTTTCAAAGTTAGTTCTGTGAAAGCAATTATATTGTGAATAAGAGAAAGATATAATTTTAACTACAAAACGAAACATATACGATATAGAAGAATGAAGTTGAAATATTTAAAATGAAAAATCATTTACCTTCAGTTGTTAATAATATAGAAGATAGTGAAGTCCATCAATAAAGAAAAATTTATGACAGAAGATTGAAAATTAATTAACAAAGGAAGATTAAACTTGAATTTGACAGAAGAGACAGAACGAGCGTTCTGCTCCATATTGAACTTCAACATCAAGTGAAAGAAGGTAAGAACATGAAGTGACAAAGATGTAAGAGTTATTTAAACTAATGAAAGTTATGAAAGTTATGAAAGTTATTTAAACAAATGAAAATTGTTTTGGAAATTAGTAATAAAAAGTGTTTACATAAAAGAAGCCAATGAAATTTGTTTAACAATTTGCGAAAAACTACACTTCTCTGCATTATTCCAGTTAAAAGTTACATTTAAATAATGAAACTTTATTTAAACAATCAACAAAAAAGTGAATTGATCGTGCCGACTTTTAATTTAAACCAATTAGTTAATGTTATTCAGAGGAGGTGTAAATTTTCGACATTTTGTCCCAAAAATTTGCTCAAACAAATAGAAATTCTTTAGCTAATGATGGGTAAGTGATGAAAAAACCAGACACACCAGAAGTCTGTTGATAATGTCACCGTATTTGCAAAAAACTACCTTTTTCAGCTTCATTCTAATCAGAAGTTACATTTGATCAATAAAAAGTTGATTGAACAATTAACAACAAATTTAAAAAATAATTATAATATTATATTGCCTAATTAGCTTATCTTGGTGTAAAGGTACCGGTAATTTGCGACAAATTGTGAAAAGGAATTGTTCAAGCAAACAAAAATTGTTTGAAGCACTAATTATCAATAAAAAGTATATGAAAATTTTTAAATTGGTTATTAAAAGTTATCTGTGACGAAAAAAATACAAAAAAGTAATATTTTCGATCAATATAACGCAATATATGTATATATATATATATATATATATATATATAATACGCCTTCCAGTCTAATATTCGTAAAAATAGGGTTTTCACCATGTATTTTCAATGGGAAAATTCAAGGAAAGGCGACACCCCAAGATTTTGACAATCTAAGCTTCATTTTCGGCATTTCAGACCGAAGAGTCAGAGGTCGAGAAAAAAAGGTCAAGAAAGAAGAGGTCAAGAAAGAAAAGGTCAAGAAGAAGATCAAGAAGAAAGACGTCGAGAAGCTAGAGGGCAAGAAGTCAGAGGTCTATCGGTCAGAGTTCAAGGAGTCAGAGGTCGTGAAGAAAGAGGTCAAGGAAGAGAAGGTCAAGAAGAAGTAGATCAAGAAGGAAAAGGTCAATAAGCTTAAGGTCAAGAAGTCAGAAGTCAAGAAACCAGAGGTTGAGAAGTCAAAGGTCGAAAAGCCAGAAGTCAGAAATTGAGAACTCAGAGGTCGAGAAGTCTGAATTCCATCTGTCAGAGTTCAAGAAGTCAGAGGTCGAGAAGGAAGAGGTCAAAAAGGAAGATTTAAAGAAGGAGGAGATCAGGAAGGAGGGGGTCAAGAAGCTAAAGGTCAAGAAGTCAGAGGTCTATCGGTCAGAGTTCAAGAAGTCAGAGGTCGTGAAAGAAGAGGTGAAGCAAGAAAAAGTCAAGAACAAGGAGATCAAGAAGGAAGAAGTCAAGAAGTCGAAGTTCAAGAAGTAAGAGGTCGAGAAATCAGAGGTCGAGAAATCAGAGGTCGAGAAGTCAAAGATCGAGAAGTCAGAATTCAGAAATCGAGAACTCGGAGGTCGAGAAGTCAGAACTCCAACTGTCAAAGTTCAAAAAGTCAGAGGTCGAGAAGAAAGAGGTTGAGAAGTCAGAGGTTAAGAAGACGGAGGTTAAGGAAAAAGAATCAAGAGAGAAGATGTCAGGAAAGAAAAGGTCAAGAAGGAAGAAGTCGAAAATATAAGGAACAAGAAGTCAGAGATCAAAAAGTCTAAGTTTGAGAAAGAAGAGCTCAAGGAGGAAGAGGTAGATCAAGAAGAGGTCAAGAAGGATAAAGTTAAAAAGTTATGGGTCAAGAAGTCAAAGGTTGAGAAGCTAGAGTTCCAGAAATCCAGAATTCAAGAAGCAAGAGGCGAAGAAAGAAGAGATCAAGAAGGAAGAGATAAAGAAATTATTTTTCGCTAGAGTTCTTCTACATTGATTTTTTTATGAGCATAGTTTTTTAGTACTTTTCCTCAAGTAAAGTGCAATGTACGTCTTGTGGTTGCATAACGATGTAAGCTAGTTTTTTACGAGATCACTCGTTATTTGAACTGTGTAGACTTCAGAATCTATACCGACGTGAAAGGCAGGTGCAACATATTTTGGCATTCCAACTATAGAAGAAAGATGGCCCTCGTAACGAATAAATGTCGCCGACATTACGGTTCATTTTCGGCAAATTAGATCAAAAAGTCAGAAGTTGAGAAGGAAGAGGTCAAGAAAGACGAGGTCAAGAAGGAGGTTCTCAAGAAGGAATGGGTCGAGTAGGGATGGGTCAAGAAGTCGGAGTTTCAAGAAGAAAGAGGTCAAGAAGGAAGAGGTGAAGAAGGAAGACGTCATTTTTTGTCAGAGTTTTTTTACAAAGATTTTTTACATGAAAAGCATAATTACTTAGTACTTTCTCTTTAAGAAGAGTGCAATCTACATCTCGTGGTAACATGACGATGCAATTTTGTTAGTTACGAAAATACTCGTTATTCGAAGTGCCTAGACCTTGGAATCTACACTGACGTGACAGTCAGGCGCAACACATTCTCACTTTCCAACTTCAAAAAGAAAATGTCCCTCGTGGGGAACAAGTGCCGTTGACTTCACAGCTTCATTTTTAACGTTCTATGTCGAAAAGTCTGAGGTTGAGAATGAACGGGTCAAGAAAAAAAAGGTAAGGAATGAAGAGGTTGAGAAGTTAGAGGTCAAGAAGAGAGAGGACAAGAAGTCAGAGATCTAGTAGTAAGGGGTCAGGTAGTCGGAGCTTGAGAAGAAAGGGGTCAAGAAAGAAGAGGTATAGAAAAAAGGGGTCAAGGAGGAAGAGATCAGAAAGCTAGGGATCAAAACGTCAGAGGTCGAGAAGGCAGAGGTTAAGAAATCAGGCTTTAGGATGTCGGAGGTTGAGAGATAGAATACAAGAAGGACTGGGTAGAGAAGGAACAGTTCAAAAAGGTTGAGGTCAAGGAGGAAGAGATCAAGAAGGAAGAGGTCAAGATGGAATAGGTAAAGTTCATAAGTTTTTTAAAGAAGATTTTTGTATGACAAGCATAATTCTTCAGTACTTTCTCTTTGAGTAGAGTGCAATGTACATCTCGTGGTTACATGACAATGCAAGTTCGTTTTTGACAAGAATACTCATTATTTGGAGTGTCTAGACTTTAGAATTTACACCAACGATAAAGGCACAACACAATCTTAGATTCCAAAGTAAGAAAGAAGATGGCTTTCGTAAGGAACAAATGTCGCCGACTTTCCGGCTTCATTTTCGGCATAAACTGCGTCCCTCCAGTTTCTGTGATCGTTCAGAACACGATGCAATTGTTTGAAGAGATCTCTCGGGACAACTCATAGCATTGGGGATCGTCCGACTCGTTTCCAGACGACCAAAGCGTCTCGTAAATGCCTTCCTATGATGGCTTCTTATTGCCCCACGTACGACATCTACACGACATTCTGACCCCTTTCCAACACTCATTGTTCAACCACTGCCTCCAGGCGGATGCATCGACCGGCCCTTGTTTATAATATTTCTTATTTCTTCAGATTGCTTTTGATCTTATCATCAGATTCCGAATTTCCTGAAAAATCATTTGATTTTATGGGCAATATCCAAATAAATTAACTTCTAAGTCCGTAGAAGATCAATCAATTTCTTTTGTGATTCAGGATGTCATAAGGGAGCGTCCATGACTTAAAATTACTTCTTATACTATTATATACCTTATATCATAATGCGTCTTATTTCTTTTTTATTATGTTATATTTCATATCACATACGTCCAGTAAATATGGAGTAGGGTGGTCCTAGAATGCATTGGAAACTCTTTTTTGGATTTTGTTTTCTTGAAGTTTAAGACGTATTTCCCATAAGAAAAAAATAATTTTTTGTAAATTTTATTGAGAATCGCCAATTTCAGGTGTATCGAGTTGACTCTCTATATTTCTCTTCACAATTAGCCGTAGCGCACAAGAACAAATTCACTTTTTTAATTCCGTCATCATAAATCTTCTGAAAGGAATCCAAAAAGGAACCCCATTAATGAAAAATTGGGTTTCGCGAATTTTTAGCGCTAATTGTTATTTTTTTGCGGTTTATTTTTGTACAAAGTTTAAATAATATATCTGAACATACATAAATACATTTGAATATTGTTAAAAAATTGATTCTTGTTGATGTTCATTAACTGTATGCTCATAGCTACAAATTTAATAAAAGCAGAAAGCATGGACGTAACTTTCTAGCATTACTCTGAGAGAAGATGGTTATGAACAATAATAAATTGCTTAAACAATGATGTTTGTTAAATTCGATAATTATGACCTTCCTCTAAGTAAAAAGTGGACAAAAGTTAAAAATATTAGAAAAACCGCAACTTTCCAGCATTATTCTAAGCAAAGTTTGTTTGAACAAACATTGTCAGAGGTCCAGAAGGAAGATCTCAAGAAGTTATAGGTCGAAAATAAAGAGATCAGAAAGGGAAAGGTCATGAAGAAAGAGAAAAAAAAGAAGGAGATCAACAAAGAAGGAGTAAAGAAGGAAGATGTCGAGAAAGAAAGAGTCAAGGGGTTGAGAAGGAGGAATTTCAAATTTTCATAAACCACGAAGGTTAAAAAGGAAGAGGTAGAGAAGTTAAAAGCCGAGTAGTCAGAGGTCGAAAAGTTAAAGGCCGAGAAGTCAGAAGTCAGAAGTTGAGAACTCACAGGTCGAGAAATCAGAGTTCAAGAAGAGAGAGGTCGAAAACTCAGAAGTCGAAAAGTCAGAAGCTAGAAGTCAAGAAGGAAGGGATCAAGAAGAAAGAGGTCGAGAAGTCAGATTTTGAGAAGTCAGAGGTCGAAAAATTAGAGTTGGAGTAGAAAGAGGTTGAGAAGTCAGAAGTCAAAAAGTCAGTGGTTGAGAAGGCAGAGGTCAAGAAATCAGGGGACGAGAAGTCAGAGGTCGAGCAATCAGAGCTCAAGAAAAGAGAAGTCGAGAAGTCGGAAGTCGAAAAGTCAGAAGCTAGAGATCAAGAAGAAAACGCTCGAGAAGTCAGAGGTCAAGATGTCGAGGTCGAAAAGGAAGAGATCGAGAAGAAAGAGGTCAAGAAATCAGAGTTTAAGAAGTCAGAGGTCGAGAAAACAGAGTTTAAGTAGAAAGAGGTTGAGAAGTCAGAAGTCGAAAAGTCAGTGGTTGAGAGGTCAGAGGTCCATCAGTCAGATTTCGAGAAGTCAGAAGTCGAGAAAACAATGTTCACGAAGAAGGAGGTCGAGAAGTTAGAAGTCAGAGGTCAAGAAAGAAGAGATCGAGGAGTCAGAGGTCGAGAAGTGAGAGTTTAAGAAGAAAGAGGTTGAGAAGTTGTAAGTTGAGAAATCAAAGGTCGAAAAGTCAAAGGTCGAAAAGTCAGAAATCAGAAGTCAGAGGTTGAGAACTCAGAGGTCGAGAAGTCAAAGCTCCATCATTTGGAGTTCGAGAAGTCAGAAGTAAAAAAATCAGAGTTCAAGAAGAAGGAGGTCGAGAAGTCAAAAGTCAGAAGTCAAGAAGGAAGAGATCGAGAAGTCAGAGTTCAAGATGAAAGAGGTTGAGATGTCGGGAGTCGAGAAGTCAGAGATCCAGAAGTCAAATGTCGAGAAGCCAGAAGTCAGAAGTTGAGAACTGTGAGGCCGAGAACTCAGAGGTCCAGTAGTCAGAGTTTAAGGAGTCAGAGGTTGAGAAATCGGAGTTCAAGAAGAAAGAGGTCAAGAAGTCAGAAATCAGAGGCTTAGCAGGAAAAAGTAGGCAAAACATATTTTTGAAGCGGCCTTAAAAAATGTGAAAGTTTGTACATTTTTAAAACTTTTGCCAGGAAATGCACTTCTTAGAGAATCGTAACTTTTTCTGCGACCTCTAATGAATCTGAAGTTTTGCACATAACTAAGCTCCACTATGACTAACTCACTGTTAATTAGAAAAACAATTATTTTGAAATGAATTGAAAAATAATGGGTTTAATAACTTCGATGAGCCTCAGTTAATATCTCAAGCTATTGTAAAATAACATTCATAAGTTTAAATTCTAAGGAAGATTATTTTTCAACTAAGCAAAACACCTTCCTGAAATCTTAACAGTGAGTAAATCATGGTGGAGCTTAGATATGGGCAACGACTAAGATTTTTTGGATTTCTTTCAAATATGTCCGCAACACGTTTTACATGAATTTCAGTGGACTCGCCCTTCTTCAGGATTTCTTAGATTTTCTATAATTTTCGTTGAAATCATTGCCAATCAATAAATCTAGAATTCATAATATCAATTGAAAGTGTAACTGTATTGAAATGCAGTTAAATTAAACTGATAATTATGTTTATAATGTCCTCACTTTCTAAGAGCTATTGTAAAAAAGATTGTAATTAAGTACAATACAATCTTAATTTCAAATTATGGTAATTTCGACTACTTACCATTAAATGATCAGATTTTTGTGAATATATTGATCCGTCAAGTAAATGGTGGCTAACTGAGTAATGGGGGTCACTGGGATAATAAAAATTTCACATTTTGGAGAAAAACTATCTTGTTGCATATCAATAAATTAACATGGAAGTAGGTTCACTGGTTCTTCGATTTATATAATAAAAAAATCGTTCATTTGATTTAGAATTATAATTCTATTAGTATAAAATAATAAAATCAAATGAATTACTTTTTGAATTTCCGCCAGTACCTTATTTAGATAAAGAAAAATATCTTTTAAATCAAACAAATATTTAGTAATGTTACTGAAGTTAAACATAATTCTGCAGGAATGAATTTAGTGAACAAGTACATTTTGCTTTCAGGAAAAAAAAGATGCATCTATTTCGATTTCGCATTCACAATCGTCTGTCCACTAAAAAAATTAATCTTATAAATCCATGTAATCTTCCGAAATTGGTGGCGATTTTTCAATTTGAAATTTAAGATATTGCAGTCCTTTTTAATGGGTTACATTCAAAGTTGAACAATAGGTTGCCCAATATGAAGTTGAATTCTTGACATTTTCCTAACGCAACCCCCTAATTTTTTCCTTGCGGTGGAAAAATACTGCAGCAAATTTTTTTATTTATTTTTTAGAGATTTTGCTAGGTCGTTTCACATAGGTCTAAAAATGAATTTTCTTAGCTTTCAATATTAGAAATAACACAAATTTAAGGCTGAAAAATATAATTTGACCCTATTGGACAGGGCAAACCTTCTATTGCTATTGATATCAAGTCTGATTTCCAGCGATTAAAAATTCAATGAAATCGATTAGCAAAACTTATCGAAACTAATAAAAACTCATATTGCACCAAAAACAACATTAGTTGACTAGCATACATGCTTTGCAGGTAAATTATAGCTAAAAATACATTTTAAAGTACTACCCGTGTGGAAAAATGGAAATTCTTCATGGATTGCCCTTAACCCATGAGGGCAATCCAGACGTGACCCCTTATAGAAACAACATGCTAATCCTTAAGAGTCCAGCATCAGCTTCTCCCATGGATGACCTTATGCTTGTCCTCGAGGGGCTCTCGCAGTTGCCCCAAAGGTAAACTTTCAATTTGAAAATATACATTTAAAAATTGTCTTCTCAATATTTTTAGGCATATTCCAATATATATATATACTGTTATTATGTATGACCATCTGAGCACGTTGTTTATAACTTTTTTCAGACAGACTTCTAATCAAACATAAAAATTTGCAGTGTCAAAAAAATATTAACCCTTCGTACTTCGAAATTTTAAGCCATCGACCGTGAGGGCAAACAAGCAGGGCCCTGTGCGGGGCCCTCGTGGATTTTCCTGTACAGATTGTCTACGTGTGGTGTAGTAAAACTTTATTCTTTCTATATTTGCTTTATGTATATTTTTCTGACTTTAGTTCCGAGAAGTCTATTCTAAACATTTATAGTACATGCAATACTACTTATATTTTATACAAATGATTCGCGAAACCGTCACTAAAAAAAAAATGACACATTCTGTCGAAACTCCCGCATATTATTCACTTATTTACTCCAACCAGTGAAATTTGATCAGAAATATCTTCTTTCTTCAAGAAAAGTGAAATATAAAATTTGTAAATCATGCATATTTCATGGAGCGGAGAATCCTCCTAAACGGAGGGGAGAATTCTCATGTATAGTGAATAAGGTCTTCTAATGAAATTTCGTTATCTAGACTCTATATAGCGAAAAGTCATTGCGTTACTATTTCATCAAGGGTCATGGATATTCCAGACAGGTCACGTGAAAGATACGCATGCGATGTCTGTTATTGCTTTCTGCGGGACGAAAAGGTTGCGTGGTTCTTACAGAAATTTACGGGTCCCCTTAATAACACAATTCTTGCGTGCAATCGTAACAGGAATGAACTTGATAGTGATGGCTATCTACCTTTATAATAGAAACTTTTCTTGATCAAGGTGAAACAGAAAGAAAAAATTCGCCAATGAACAAGAGTTCCAAAAAAAAATGTACCACATTTATGACAATTGTGAGCTTGATTTTATAAAAAGAAAATTATTTCACAACAAAATTTTCATTTCCCTCATGAGCTTTAAATGAGTATACAATCAAAATTGAATTATTTTGAATTGAAACTTTCAAGATGCTGTGCTTGTGATTATATGCGAAGAAGATCAATCTCATTTCTGACTTTTTCCCAATTTTTATGATTCAACTTCTCGACTTCTGAATTCTCGACTTCTGACTTCTGACCCCTCGACCTCATCTTTTTTGAAATCCGATTCCTCGACCTCATCTTTCTTGAAATCCGATTCCTCGACCTCTGACTTCTCGGTCTCTAAATTCACGACTTCTGATTTCTGACTTCTCGACCTTTGACTTCTTGACCTCTGCCTTCTGGACTGCAAACTTCTCAACCTCTTTCTTCTTGAACTCTGATTTCCCGACCTCTGACTTCTCGACGTCTAGCTCCTCGACCTCTCCCTCCTTGACCCCTTTCTTCTTGACCTCTGATTTCTCGACCTTGACTTCTCAACCACGAACTGCTAGACATCTGACTTCTCGACCTCTAAATTCTCGACTCCCGACTTCTGACTTCTCGACCTCTGACTTCTCGACCTCTAACTTCTCGACCTCTGGCATCTGGATTTCTGACTTCTCAACCTCTTTCTTCTTGAACTCTGACTTTTCGACATTTGACATCTCAACTTTTAACTTCTCAGACTTTTTTTCTTGAACCCTGATTTCTCGACCTCTGAATTCTCGACACATTAATTCTTGACCACTCCTTGACCCTTTTCTCCTCCACCTCTGATTTCTCGACCTCTGACTTCTGATCCTCTAGCCTTACGACTTCTGACTTCTCGACATCTTTCTTCTTGAACTCTGCTCTCTTGACCTCTGACTTCTTGACCCCTAGCTTCTCGACTTCTGACTTCTCAACCTTTGCCGTCTTAATCTCTGACTTCTCGACTTCTGACTTCTTAATTTCTTCCTTCTTGAACTCTGATTTCTCGACTTCTGATTCCTGACTTCTCAACTTCTGACTTCTCAACCTTTGACGTCTTGATCTCTGACTTCTCGACTTCTGACTTCTTAATTTCTTTCTTCTTGAAATCTGATATCTCGACTTTTGACTCCTGACTTCTCGACGTCTGACTTCTCAACCTTTGACGTCTTGACCTCTTATTTCTCGACTCCTGACTTCTCAACATTTTTCTTCTTGAACTCTGATATCTCGACCTCAGATTTCTCGACCTCTAACTTCTCGACTTCTGATTTCTCGACCTCTTTCTTCTTGAACCCCGACTTCTCGACCTGCGACTTTTCCTCTTCAAAATAAGCCCAAGGAAACTGCAAAAATTTTCACTGGTTCTTGAATAATCATGAAAAATATAGAGGCGTGCGCAAGACGAAAATCGTTCGGACAAGAGGAGACTGCAGTCTTCTTCGTTTATAATTTGGCCGCTAAGGATTTAAATAACTTCCGTACTTTCACATCTCTATTACGAGTACAACCTTTTTACACAACTTTTTCCAACTTATACTCTAATTTCATTCATATTATTGTTAATTCATGAATGTATAACGTGTTGGAGCGGATGAATGAACGAACCAGTGATCGAGTGGTTTGAGCGTTCGTGGGAGTAAACGATAGAGAGAGAGAGAGAGAGAGAGTGAGCGAAAAAAGCGCAGCTGCATCTCATTCTACTCAATTTGACTTAATTTTCCTGCAAAATCTCAGCTACCCTTATGCGTTTATGTGACTTTTATTTATCTTTTCTCCTCTTTTCCACTCATGCTTTCCATTCTCTCTCCTTCACACATAATTAATTCACTCCTGTTACTTCTCTAACTTTTTCTACCTCTTTCATCCATTCTTCTTCCAGTCACAACTCCCCCTGAAATTTTCTTGAAATTATTCTGCCATCCTCACCTCTCCTCCTTCTTTCTTATACAACTATCTCATACATGATCTCATGTCTCCTCTAGCCATTCACATACTCTGCGTTTTATCTTCTTACCCTTGTCCCAATACATCGCTCCTTTTACTTCATATCACATTCTCCATCTAGCTATTCTTATCCATCTTCTTTGCCCTTATCCTTTTTCCGGTTATTCTCGCAATCCTTCCCTTTTTGGCATCCTATACCATTTATTTTAACTTGATTCCCCTATCCTCCCGCATCTATCTATTACCTGTCTTTTTCCACCTTTTTTTCCAGTTCATCGTAATCTATATTTCCTCCTTCTCCTATTCCTAGATCTCCAGAAAAGTCTCTTTTTCCTTTTCCCCATCACTTTAACTCTACGGCCGTCCTTGCTCTTTCTTCGACCTCTTTGTAGAACTTTCTCGCTAACTCTTCTCCCTTTTCCTCCCTTAGTTTCTCTTTGAATTCCCACGTCCTCTCTTCTCCTGCCCTTCTTCTTAATTTTGTCCTTCGAGTCTCTTCTTTTACCATATAACTCTATGTTCCCCATTCAGTTCCTAATGTCCATCTAATATGTTTCTCTTGCAACTTCTCCATTTTCTTCCACTACTTCTACTCCATATCTCTGCCACACTGCATAATACCTGCCATGCCGTCGTATGAAACAACCTCATTTGCCTATTTCAATTTTTTTTAAACCTTCTTTTCCCTATTCCACATATCTGTTTTATTACTCCTGCCACCTGCTCTATCCTTCTCCTAATATGTGCTCCATTTTCCCGATTGGCTTGCATGATAAAGCCTTCATATTTGAATTCCTTCACTTCCTCTAACTCTTCACCTTCCCATTTCGCTGACCGTTTTTTCTACACCACCCCCCTTTCTCAACATCATTACCTTCGTTTTATCCGTATTCAGCCTCACTTTTTTCCTGCCCAAATATTTTTCCAACCCTGTTATTAAGCCCCCCATGCCGCATATGTCAGCTTATATATTTTTTCTTCTCCTAGCCTTACACCACCCCATCCTTATCTCTCCTCTTTCAATGGAAACGCCACCTTCAAATCCACAAACATTGCTATCATGCCCCCTTTCTCTCTTGATTGTTCTATTTATATCATAATTTAGCACATAAATATTATCTATCACTCCCACACATTCCCTAAATCCTGTCTGATTCGGTGATATTAACTTTTTTTCTATAATTTTTCTTGTAACCTCTGTGATACTATCGTCACATATATCTTTTATAATGTCGGCATCAACGTCGACTTCCTATAATCTTTAACACCTTTCCCTTTACACTCCTCATTACACTCTTTCTTCATTCTTCTGTATTCTTCTGCACTGTTTTTCCCGTTTCTTTATTATCTTAATTCCTTTCTTATCCTTTTTTTTCTCCTTACATTCCTCATCCCAGCTACCACTTCTTCCCTCTTCACTGACTCCTTTCCTAACTGCATTCTGCAATATTCTTTTTACTTTACCTGTCACTATTGCCATCTTCTCATTCACATTTCTCTTATGTTGAGCGACTTTCATCCCGCGCGCGTTTTTACATTTTTTTATTACGATTCGAGAACCTGTGACCATTTTGACAGTTTTTTGAGCTTATTTTGAAGAGCAGATTTCAAGGTTTATTATTCGTGCATGTTTTTGATCGCTAGTTTTGAAGGTGTCCTCATACTCTATAAAAATACTTTGAATTTTTCAATTTTGCAAACGCTACCTACTAGATTTATACCTTTTGGTGAAAAAATATTGCCATTAATTCTACATTATTTTTAAAGAATTGTTTAGAGGTTTCACTCAGTCACTTTAGGTTTGAAAATAGATTTTTCAGTTTTTAATTTTAAAAAAATTCAAATTTGAGGCAGAAAAAATTTTTCACTCTTTGAAAGTATTTGCTATTCAGAGGAATTAGCTTTAAATTTTATGAAAGAAAACAAACATTTGGAAGATACAGGGTTCGTTATAAAAGTAATGCGCATGGATATTTTTTGACGCGACTATACCACGCAGCGACCTCAGCTAGGCGGTAAAATGTGGAGGGGGGTCTTACCGACACAGTGTGCTTGGCGGCAGTTGGCTCCGAGCTCTGGGAGCGAGTGGAAGTGACTTCGCGCAAAAGGTGTTTTCGAAACGTGTAACACGGCGTCATGGAAGGTTCGATCGAGCAGCGGTACGCGATCAAGTTTTGTGTGCGCTTGGGCAAGAATGCAACCGAAACCTACGGTATGCTTCGAGAAGCCTTCAAGGATGACTGTATATCAAGATCGCAGTCAGGACGCTGGCATAAGGCATTTTTAGAGGGTCGAACCGAGGTCGCCGACGAACAACGCTCCGGACGACCAACAACCGCGCGAACCGACGCTAACGTGGAGCGTGTGCAGAAACTTTTGGACACCGATCGTCGATTAGGTATCAGACAGATCGCAGACA
>JAUMHM010000005.1:5665265-5692524 GCA_032362435.1 Melikaiella ostensackeni
AGTTTTTTGGAGGTAGTGTGCAAGACAAATTTGGTATGTTGTATTCTTTCTTTCAAGAGAAGCAAACTTGTTTTGTGAAGAATTGATTTGAATTTAGATGTTCTCAAATGGTTTTTCAGATGCAAGAATTTTGGGACGATGTTCTTATACCAATTCAATTTGGCTTTCCGTCCTCCCGGTTTCTTGAAAAAGACTTGATTGGCCAATCAGGTTCAACTAGTCCCCACGGTGGGCGCTCTGTCCAAACACAGGCATCATAGAGAGTATATATAAGAGCAAGATGATCTGAAGCTTCATTTTCAGGTTTGCCCTGAAGAAGAAAACTGCAATGTTCACGAAACTTCGGCAAGATTGTTAGTTTTGCATACGATTGAAACCGGAAACACCTCCTTTCATCATAATGAATCATCGTGAAAGCATTAAATCTATTAATGTAATAAGATGTTTATCTCAACTATATAAATTTTTAATTTATAGCATTTCTCAGTACTGGATAAAAATTTCATAACGTATAATTCATGCACAGTTTTCTCGTTGCTAGGTATCTCTCAAATATCGAATCGCAACAATTATAGTTGAGAAAAATTTGTTTTCTGTGCACAAACGTCAGATTTCATTCATTTTGAATACCAGCCGGTCCTAGCGCCTTCCTCGATCCCCTTCTCATGATTGCCTTTTCAATCTCGCTAGGTGTGACTAAATTAACCTCTTGCTTATCTACTGGTTCACCTATTATCTCCCTATACTTGGTATTGACCAGCCGCTCGGTGCCCTCGTCTCCCATGTCCTCTGTCAGATGGTGAACCATCTCACAATGTTCCGCTAAAACATTGGCTTTATCAGTATCTGAATCTGCCAAGTGATTTTTCCCACGAAGGGTGGGGATGAAGTTTGACTTTTTCTTAGTAAGGCAATTAGCCATTTACAAAGACTGTCATCGTTAACTTGAAGATTTGTTCATTTGTCTCCCCAGTTGGTGTTTTCAAATTTCTAAACTTCTCTATTCATTCTATTTGCTAACTGAATTCTTATTTTACGAACCGCGTTACTACTACTTCATTGGAAAATTCTGCGTAGAGGATTTCTGTTTTTGATGAGCTTTCCGATATAGAATGAAAGAGGTTTATGTAAAGTCTCCGATATCTTTTTAGGAATCGATTATTATCTGATTATCATCTGAGGAGAAGTGGTCAATGACATCTAAATCGATATTATGAACAATTTTTTGGCTAAGCCAATATCCACTACGCTCGGCAAGGCATTAGTATATGGATACAACTTGAAACTGTCAGGCACCAGAAGTAAATACGTATTTTTAATCGCTAATTTTGTAGGATTTTTCCATTTGTATTACCCCTGTGGCACTTCCAATTCACACTTTTGGCGTTAAAATCTCCAGACAATAGCGCTTTTTGACTTGATTTAAAAATCAAGTCGAGATCATTCGTGTCTAGCTTAGATTGGAGAGGATTGTACGCTGATGCAATCATAGTACTGTCGGACATCCTGACCGCTACTGTTTCTATCGATTTAGTATCCATTGAAATCTCAGTGAATTTCAAGCCCATTTGTATAAATATGAGATCCACTTCTCCTTGACTATCTAGCATAACTTTACGAATAACATTATATCCTGGCACGTGAAGTTTAGATTTTGAATTTAATTTAGTTTCATTAACAAGCATGATATCTATTTTGTGATTTGTCATGAAGCTTTCAAGCTCAGACAAATTATTTCTGAGCCCATTTGCATTCCAATGTGCTATTTTATTGTCATAAGAAACCAATCTAATTTCTGCCATCATTAATGAGCTCAGCAAATATAATAAACCTATCCAAGTCATTTTTGCGGTTGATAATTGAGATTTTAGGTTTCTAATTGTCCTCAGCATCTTACCTATATCACAAATATTATTTAGCTCGTTGAGCTCAGTCGTAAGGTCGGAGAAGTCCGCTGCGCTGAAGACGTCGTCCATCTTCTCCATGATTGTGCTTGGCAGCTTCGTGTGTAGTAAGCACCTCGTTTGACGTGCCCCATACCATATGTGCTTGGCTGGTCCAGGGGTCGTACGTACCTTTGGGGTTGCTGCAGTCATCATCGGCGGAAAATTTAGGCATGTTTGAAGGGGGTTCCCCTCTGACAGGTAGCCTATCCTGCATAGGCTTAGCTTTCTTAGAGTCAATTTTTTGCACATGCAAAATATATGCTTTGCACTTGGAGAAATTTTCCGAGTGTGCACCATTTCAATTTACACACTGCACTGGCTCAGTTGGCTATTTAGGGCACACACTAGAGAGATGTGAGCCTACACACTTCACACATTTTGGGGCACCATTACAGTGAGAGGATCCATGCCCGAACTGTTGGCACATATGACACTGAGTGACACGTTTGGTATTTTCGAATTTCTCCCAGTACACCTTAGCCGAGCAAATGTATCTGATGCTGCGTACCACTCTTGGATCAGCGTCTGGTTCCATTGTGATGAGGAAACTGGGACGATTTATTTTGCTGCTAGAAATAGAGTTATTCTCTTCCGCTTTGTCCTTCGGTTTGGATATGAGTACTATGATCCCCTTGCACTTGACGCCCTGTTCTACCAAATCAGTCTTGATGTCTGTGATGGGGAGGTTAGGTAAACCTTTAAGCACCAAGCTTTTGAGTTTCTGGTCTCTCAACATGTTAGTCAAGTGAGGTATTTTCCCCTGATCCAACGCTATACGTAGAGCGTCGTAATCCTCCATATTTTCATCACGGACCGAGAGTCAAACTTCAACCACAGCAGCCTCGATGTTTTTGCTGGGTGTAACTCGTGACTTGTGACTACTATAGGCGGAATTTTGGTCTCTTTCCTGACCTAAGTAGCTTCGGGAATTGGCTCTTCATCGCTATCTTCTCTGTCACTCATACTGGCCCCCTTGCGCCGCCGTTCATCACCTTCTGCTAGCGAATCAAACCGATTTTTCACTGGCACTTCATCATTGTCACCTTTGTGACGTTTGTTGCTACCCATTATGTAGAATCAGATGCGCCCTACGCGCCGTCATCCGACACACGAAAACTTAAGTAGTCAGAACGCTAGTGGCCGAAACGCGCTCCTTTATACAGAAACGCCTGGGGGGCGCGCAGCAACTCGGTCTGGCGACGGAATCGTGCCTCATTGGTTCCCGAGTCGATGGAGGGGATCGCGATTGGTACTGAAATGCTTTTCGCAGATGTTATTAGGTGATCAAGCTGGATAGTTGATCAAGATAGTTGATTAAACTATCAATGCCTTACCAAGAAATAATATTTAAAGTTTTTATTTTTGATGATGAATTGAAAATTAGTCAATCAGAAGAAATCAGGAGTTTACTTTGTGCAGAAGGATAAGAAGAAAATTTTTTGAAATTAAAAGTAATGTTCTGAGTTGAGCATCACGGGAGGCAAGCTTGACTCATGGAATTTTCCATGGGTACCCATCTCGGCATGTGCGCCAGCCATGACTCATAAGTACACAGGTTCTCAAGGACAATAGCAATGGGCAAGCAAGGATCGTCCAGGCTAGAGTTGGGAGCTCCACAAAAATTGAAACAGAAATTAAGATATTCATCTCGAGGGGGTTTCGCAGAATTTAGTCAGCTTCGATTCTTAATTAAACGTCTAAATTGGATAAAAACTGTGACCTGTGAACTGATTTGTCCAAAAAAATCCGGTTTTGTCCCACTGTGCGTTCTGGAATGCCTGCTTATGAGACGCAGCCAAACTTTATTTTATATCTTGAACCAGGAAAAAGGTTTACAATGCCTATCTGCCCTGGCAATGAGAATCATCTTGACTGTCATGAAAGCTAATCCTTATTTTTGTTCAAAAAATTCTGTGAAATTTATTATACAATTTGCATACTAAATAAATCCATTGCAATCCATTTGTTGATACTATTACACTTATTTGGCGGCAATTCCGAAATTTTTGTTCGTTTTTTTGTATTTCTTACGGATCACTATTTTTAAAATTGAACAAGAAATACATTTTCAAATTTAAGTCGAGATTATCTGGTCCCCTTCTTATTGGCCTTTAACAAGAACGTAAAAAAATCATCATGTTTTGAGACAGAGTGTAAGATTTCTGTATTTCATTACAACGTCCACCGAAACATTCTAAGTAAAAAAAAACTGGATATATTTTGTTCCACAGAATGGCCTTTTCGGGTTATTTGACTGGACTATAGAGCAACATCGAGTATTCGAAAATTTCGAATAGCAAACAATTACTCCGAACTGAAAAACGTTCAAACCATTCGAGCTACTCTATATTTGTATATGAAACTTATTGAATTTGGTCGTAGTGTTTTATTCGAATTCTGCAACCCCTTTGGAAAAAAACGTTGATGCACTTTTATATTTCATTTTGGATCGATTTTGTTTGAACCAATTTTATTATTCAGAATATACCTCTTCACAAGGTATAAATACAGCTTTAAATTAATGGAAGCAATAAAAAGAGGTGCTAATGAAATGGATCCAATCAGTGAATACAAAGTGTTACAAGTTTCCTGTAATTAAAGAGCCCAGAATGATCCTTTTATGAAATCGATTCAAATATAAAACGGTGAAAGTTCGCAGTGAATACAGCTTTTGTATATCCGAAAATAAAAAGTGACATTACAACTTCAGTTTGCCATTGTACTTCTCACATAAACGTAAAATACTCTCCGACTGTAAATATTTGAGATTTTATTGATACAGTCGGCTTTACACGATTCACTGACAGAAAAAAAAATAAAGAATAAAATTCTCTCGTTCAATTTGTAGATTTTAGTAAATCAAATTTTCCATCCGGCTTAAAAGTATATTTGAAATGAAAAAATATGAAGTTCCCTTTGCTTTTTTCGAACCAAAAATCATTTTTTCTAACTGTGTGGGATTATTTGCCTTCACCTCTTCCGACACTATGAAATTCCCGAATATTCAAAATTAACGAATTTAAAAATTCTCAAATAATGAAATTCTCGACAGTTTATATGATTACTGATATTTAAAATTCACGAAACAAAATTGCCTCTACAGACAAATTTCCGAATTATAAAATTGCCAAATTTGAACAATTACAAAATTTTTTTTGATGATAAAATACAAGAAATAAATAAAATAAAATAATTTAATTTGACAAATATTCGAATATTTTTATTGGTGGAAATTCAACACTGTTATTTAGAATTCATCTTGTCAGTATGAAAGTTCATCTCTTTTGATGGAGGCTGCATCATTTTTGGTTAAATTTGCAACTTTCCGTTGCAAATTAATCCTTTCTAGTTGAAGACCCAACTATTTTGTTGAAGCTTTTCACTTTAATTGAAACTTTGTCTGTTTTTTCTTGATTGCAAATTAATTCTTTCAACTGAAAAATTTAGCTATTCCATTTCTGGCTAAAAATTCAACTATTTCGATAAAAATTCATGTAATCCGTTAAAAAATCGTCTTTTTCGGTAGAACATTGATCTTTTTGGTTAAAATAGCAACTGTTTCGTTGAAAATCGATCTGTTTTCGTTGAGGCTTCAACAATTTTTCCGAAAATATGTCTTTTTTAGTAAAACTCAACTGTTTTTGATCCAAAGTAAAAATTTGTTTTGGTTAAAATATCTACTATTACATTAGATGTTGAGAATTCATCTTTTTTGGTCAAAATCTACTACTGGGTTCACAGTTCCTGAAATTTGTTGAAAATTCATCTTTTTGATGAAAAACCAATTTTTTGGTTGAGAGTTAACCTTTTTCGTTGAGAATTCAACGCTTTGGTTATAAATTAAATTATTTAGTTAAAAATTCAACAATTTTGTTGGAAAGTCATCCTGTTTTGTTGAAAATTCATCTATTTTGGTAGAAAATGAATCTGTTTTGGTTGAAAATGCAACCGTTTGGTTGAGAATTAATCTGTTTTGGTTGAGGATTTAACTATGTTGTTGGAAATTCGTCATTTTTGTTTGAATCCAACCGTTGAAAATAAACTTTTGATGAAAATTCATATGTTCGGGTTGAAAGTTCAACTATTTCGCGGAAAATTTTTTATTTTGCCTTGAAAACAGAACATTTTGCAAGACATTTTTTTTTCATTTACTGAAAAATCTTTCTTGGCTGAAAATTCAACTCTTTTGTCAAAAATCTCTCTTTTTCGGATTGAAAAGTCATCATCTTCTTCGTTAAAAAATTTCATTTTATCTTGGTTAAAATGCAACTGATTAGTTGAAAATTGCTTTGTTTTGGTTAAGGATTCAAGAATTTTTTTAAAATTCGTCTTTCTTGGTTGATTTAAACTGTTTTTGATCTAAAATTACAATATTTTTTAGGAAGTATCAACTATTACATTTTCTGTTGAGAATTTTTTTTTGTTGCTGATAATTCATGTCATTCTTTGGAAGGTTGTCTTTTTGATAGAAAAGACAACTGCTTGGTTAAAAATCCAACTATTTTATTGAAAATACAATATTTTTACTTAAACTTTTAGGAATTTGAAGCTGTTCAAATTGAATTTCATATAGTAGGTACCCACATGAATTTTATTGAGAAGAATTTAACCTATTTTCGTGAGAAATCTTCTTTTAACCCTGTTTTAAGAGCAAGAGAAAATTCACTTTTGGTCTAACGGATCGAATTTCTGATGAACTTTTTTCTGAGTTGTAATATCTTTGAAATTATTTTTTTTTTGTAGAAATCTTCCTTACATGAGATCTCCCAACCCCCAACCCCCAACTCCCCCCCCCACCCCCGCCCCATAAGAACCAGAATTCGTATTTTCTGGTTTAATGCAACTGTTTTTGGGATAAAATTATGATATTTTTTAGCGGAAATATCAACTATTACATTTATTGTTGAGAATTCTATTTTTTAGGTTGAGAATTCATGTATTTTGTTGAAAAATTAACACTTTGCATGAAATTCATTTCTTTGCTGTATGAAAAACATTTCTTGGTTGAAAATTTAACTCTTTCGTTCAAAATTGGTCTTTTTGTTTTAACATTTTTTTTTTTGGTTCAGGATTCAACTTCTTATTCAAAATTCGTCTTTTTGGTTGAGTTCACCAGCTTTTATTTGAAAAATGCTTACTCAAAAATTCGATTATTTCATGTTTGTTTGGATCAATTTTTCTTAAGAAAATTTTTCTCACGTAAGATCTTTTGACCCCCCTCTCTTCATGAGAAACAGTTAGATTTCACGAAGTCCCCCACGCCCCGAATATCAAATTCGGTAATATTATAAACTGTCGGGAATTTTGAATTGTTACGAATTTTATAATTCAATGTGAAGATTTTAATATGTCGCATTCACCATTTGATTCAAAAGTGTATTTAAAAATGAAATTATTGAATGACATCTTTGCTGGTTTTTTGAAATATATAGAATAGAATATTTAAAACAATTCTATACCCTAATGCCAACTCAAAAAACATCTTCTTTACAATTTTAAAAATAAAACAATATCAAATTCCCCTTGCATTTTGTGAACCAAAAATCATTTTTCCTAACCATGCCTGTGCTTGATTTGAATCTGCCTTTCCGTGGGATGAAATAAATTTATCATTCGCAGCGAATAACGAATGTCTGGCTATCATATTGCATGCCAGTGATTTTCGAACGTTTACGCAAACCCGCCGTTTATAGCCCGGTCACGCCCCAGGCACGGTGGGGCCTCCCTTCGTGGGGTGCCCAAAGGGGTGACAAGTGCGGGGGCAGAGCGCGCAAGCCCCTTTAACTCAGCACGATATAATCTATTGTAATTGAAAATTATGCCGCACGACTGGATCTCCTGGGACGGGACTGTGGCTCGTTTCCAGAGACTAAAGGAATAAAAAAATTCCCCAGGTACGGAGCATACTTTAAACTGGTGAAATGACCGCTCTCTATGCGTGAAAAAGAACGTGAATCATTACGATTTACTAAAGACAGAAGAAGACGGGGTTTTGCCAGCCACATTATTACGATCACCTTTTTTTCAAGTAATGTGGCGAAAATATCGTGAAAAAAATAGAAAAATGCATCTTAGTACTCAGTTTTAGAATATTTAAAAATTCGTATCCGCCATATTGGATCCGCTATTTTGAGTTTGTATTTTCTTACGTGAAATCCGAAACAACCTGACCCAAAAACCTTTTTGTACCAAGTTTCAGACAAATTTAAAAAAAATTTAATAATTATAGCCGTCACATTGGATCCGCACTTTTGAATTTGTAACTTTTTACATCAAATTCGAAGTCAGCCACCCCAAGAAACCCCTTATACCAAGTTTCAGACAAACATATGAGAATTCAACAATTTTTGCTGCCATATGGGATCCGCCATATTTCGTTTGTAACATTAGGCGTCAAATTCGAAATCATCGATTCCAAGATCTGCCACGTGCCAAGTTTCAGACAAATATATAAAAATTTAACAATTTTGGCCGACATATTGGATCCGTCATATTCAATTTGTGATTTTTTGAATCAGGTTTGAAATCAGCGACCCCAAAATCTGCCTTATACCAAGTTTCAGACAAATATATAAGAATTCAACAATTTTGGCTGCCTTATTGGATCCGCCATATACAGGTATAATTTGTGACTTTTAGCGTCAAATTCGAAATCAACGCCCACAAGATCTGTCGCATACAAAGTTTCAGAGAAATATATAAAAATTTAACAATGTGGCTCACATATTGGATCCGCCGTTTCGAATTTGTATTTTTTCATATAAGCCTTGAAGTTAGCGACCCCAAAAACCTCCTCATACCAAGTTACAGACAATTGTATAGAAAATGAACCATTTTGGCTGCCATACTGCATCCGACATATTTAATTAGTAATTTTTGGTGTCGAATTCAGAATTAGCGACCTCAAAGTCTGCCTCATACCAAGTTTCAGAAAAAATATAAAAGAATTCAACAATTTTTGCTGACATATTGAATCCGCCATTTTGAATTTGTAAATTTTCACATCAAAATGCGAAGTTATCGACCTCAAAAGCCTCCTTATACTAAGTTTTAGACAAATATATAAAAATTCAACAATTTTTGCTGCCGTATTGAATCCGCCATATTCAATTTGTGATTTTTGGCGTCAAATTCGAAACCAGCGACCCAAAAATCTCCCTTATACCAAGCTTCAGACAAATATATAAAAATTTAATGATTTTAGCCCACATATTGGATCCGCCGTTTTGAACTTGTAAGCTTCTGACGTGAAATTCGAAATTAGCAATTTTAGAAACCCCCTCGTACTAAGCTTTAGAAAAATATGTAAAAATTTAACAATTTTGCACGCTATATTGGATCCGCCATACTCAATTTGTTACTTTGAAAATCAAATTTGAAGTCAGCGACACCAGAAGCCTCCCTATACCATGTATCAGACAAATATATAAAAATTCAACAATTTTGGCCGACATATTGGATCCACCGTTTCGAATTTGTATCTTTTTACATAAGCTTCGAAGTAAGCGACCCCAAAAACCTCCTCATACCAAGTTGCAAACAAATATATAAAAAATCAACAATTTTGGCTGCCATTCTGCATCTGACATATTTAATTAGTAATTTTTGGCGTCAAATTCGAAATCAGCGACCTTAAAGTTTGTCTTATACCAAGTTTCAGAAAAAATATATAAGAATTCAACAATTTTGGCTGACATATTGGATCCGCCATTTCGAATTTTCAACTTTTTAAATCAAATGCGAAGTTATCGACCTCAAAAGCCTCCTTATACTAAGTTTCAGACAAATATATAAAAATTCAACAATTTTTGCTACCACATTGAAACCGCCATATTTCATTTATGATTTTTGGCGTCAAATTTGAAATCAGCGACCCAAAAATCTTCCTTATACCAAGCTTCAGACAAATATATAAAAATTTAACGATTTTGGCCCACATATTGAATCCGCCATTTTGAACTTGTAGCTTTTGACGTGAAATTCGAAATTAGCAATTATAGAAACCCCCTCGTACTAAGCTTCAGGAAAATATGTAAAAATTTACAATTTTGCACGCTATATTGGATTCGCTATACTTAATTTGTTACTTTGAAAATTAAATTTGAAGTCAGCGACACCAAAAGCTTCCCTATACCAAGTTTCAGACAAATATATAAAAATTCAACAATTTTGGCTACCATATTGAATCTGCCATATTCAATCTGTGATTTTTGGCATCAAATTCGAAATCAGCGAACCAAAAATCTGCCTTATACCAAGCTTCAGACAAATATATGAAAATTTAACTATTTTGGCTAACATATTGAATCCGCCATTTTGAACTTGTAGCTTTTGACGTGAAATTCGAAATTAGCGATTTTAAAAACCTCGTTGTACCAAGCTTCAGAAAAACATGTAAAAATTCAACAATTTTGCAGGCTATATTGGATCCGCCATACTTCATTTGTTACTTTGGAAATCAAATTTGAAGTCAGCGACACCAAAAACCTCCTTGTACCAAATTTCAACCATATATGCAAAATTTTTACAATTTTGGCCGCCATATTGGATCCGCCATATTTAAATTGTAACTTCTGACGCAATATTTAAAACGAGCGACCGCGAAAAAAACCCTTCTACCAAGCCTTCTGTAAACGCGACAAAAAATCTTATTTTGGCCACTTTTATTGGATTCTGGAATTTCAAGGGATTTTAGCAGATTTCAAGGAATTTAAAAGTATGGAAAAGGATTTCAATAGCTTTCAAGGGAATTTATAGGATTTCCAAGGATTTTTGTTATTTAAAGTGATGTTAAGAGCTTTAAAACGTTTTAAGAAATTGTAAAATATTTTAAAGATTTTGAAGCAGTTTCAGGAATTTGACGAGAATTAATTAAGGGAAGTAATATTATTTCAAAAATTTTAAGGGATTTCGAAAAATTAAATTTTTTTATGGGATTGCAGTGAATTTCCTAAACTTTCTAACGTTTTTGAAGGCTTTCAAAGGGCTTCAACGGTCTTAGGGATTTTTAAATGATTTCAATTGACTTCAGGGAATGTCAAAGTTTTCGAAGAATATTTATAGGATTTTAAGCAATTTTTAAGGGATTTCGATTGATATCAGAAATGTTAGAACATTTCAATATGTATTCGTGCATTTTGGAGAATTTCACAAGAATTAAAGGTTACGTAGAGTTTCAATGATTTGGCAAGATTTAAAAAAATTTCATGTGATTTAAAAAAAAATTCCTAGAATTTCTGAAGGCTTGGAAGGATTTCATAGGACCTATAAGGTTTTAGGATATGTAAGAAGATTCCAAGAGATTTTTGAGTGTTTTTCACTGATTTAATCAGATTTTCGAGGTCTTCAATGATCTTAACGGTTTTTAGAAGCTCTTAATAAATTAAAAAAAAATTTGCAGGATTTCAGGAAATACCATCAGTTTGCATGAAATTTATAGGTTTCTCAAGGGATTTGATGGGACTTTAATGGATTGTGAATATTCAGAGTTATTTTATTGTTCTTAAGGAGGTATTAAGGAATTTCATAAATTTGAGGGATTTTAATCACCGATTCCAAATAAGGATTTTTGTGTTTCTGAGTCGCTGATTCCAAATATTGTATCAAAAATGCAAAATGGGAAATGTCGGATCCGAAATGGTGACCAGGATTCTGTTTGCCATTTTCTTTCGTTATTTTGAACTTGGAATTCTCTATACAATATTCGGAATCTTCGACTTAGAAGACCCACAGATAATAAGTTTCATAAGAATCGGCTTATTTTTCAAATTTTTGTTCCATCTTTCTTAATTTTTCATTTCAAATGCGATATTTACAATTTGTGAATCAAAAAGATCATTTAAGAGTGAGTTTTACATAAATCACGTAATTTCAGAATCCTTGTCGCCATTTTGGATCCATTCTCTTAAATTTCAAATTTTCTATACAATATTTTATATCTGTAACTCGAAAAATCCCTAAAAAATGAGTTTTATACAAATCGGATATTTTTTTTTCACAAATTTTGTTCGTTATATTGGATGTGTCATTCTGAATATTAAATTGTTCATGTAATTTTTGGAATAGTGGACATCTTAGGCTACATGTTCGTGCTTTTTTTTTTCGATTATATGTGGAGCCCTGGAAACTCCTGACTCGGCAGTGGGTCTAATTTCGTTTAGTTTGAAACACATGTTAGTTAATACTGTAGAAATGAAAAATTTATATTATGTGTTAAATCTCTCGAAGTATTCCCCAGGTCATGACATATTTGATGTTTGAAATAGTAAAGAATTGGAGGGAGAAGAGTTTTACCAGTACAGAGATTGGTCACAGAAGAGTGATCTGTTACATCACGAAACCTCTTTCCAGGTTGCCCTTTGAAAAATGCATGTCAGTGAGCTGTCACCGAAGAGTGACTGGTCACATTGTGAACTCTCTCTTAGAGGTCGCCCCTTAAAAAATACGTGTCAGTGACTGGTCACCAAAGAGTAATTATAGTCACATCTCGAATCCTCTTTGCCAGTTCGCGCTCTATAGAATGCGTTTCAGTTACAGAAGAGTGATTGGTCAAATATCGAAGTCGCTTTTCCAGGTCACCCATTAAAAATACATTTCTCGAGTGATCGCTCAAAATATAAATTTCTAAGTTTCGAAATTGTTTTCTTAAAAAAAATCCTATCCGAAACCGTCTTTAAACTTTGTCGTCACTAATATCGTACTCTTCCGTTTGCTGGAATATAAAACCTAAATCCGGCAAAATTGTTCTTGATCATGACAGTTTATGTATATTCACAAGTTAAACTATTCAATTTTATGATCAAATAGTAAAATACTGTACTTTTTAGGTACAGTTTAAAAAAGCTTTGTCTGAAAAGAAAGTTCGTCGAGATACCGGATAATTTCGTTTCAGTGTTCGTAAAAATAAAAAAAAATCCTCAGGAGTGCAGAATCTTAAGAGATTTACTTCTGAATCTCTACCACCAGTCACAACTCCGTCTAACGTCGGAGAGGTGCAGGTAGTCCAGCAGGACACCAGGTACGGTTGGCACTAACTCTACCAAGGCCAATTTACTAATTAAACTACCCGAGGAGAAGAACCCCAACTAATCAGACGGTAGACCACCCCTTCCGGTAACCTATGAGGTCCGCAGTGCAATCCGCTAAGCTTCGTTCCGCGTGGCTGAGGCGACGCTATAGAATATCCTATACCTCTTGAATAGAAGCATTGGGGTTGGCCCTGGATCGGTATAAGAAAGTTACATTATTGCAGCGTTTCGGTCTTCACGCCCCATAGACCACCAGGTCGCGGTCGTAATTTAAAGCCGTCCTGTAGTAACGCCAGTGATATAGTGCCAGCACCACTGTCACCAGTGTCACTGTTTCTTGTTAGATACAGTAGTAACTTCCCAGTTTCCCTCCCGTCGACTCTAATACAACCCTTGCAGGGTTTCTACTTTTATTGACGTATCATCTGCTACTACCTTCAAATGATATTCTTGTGCATCTCTGCTTTCTTTTGCCTTCCTTCCTTTGCCCTCTTCTGCACTTCCTCACCAGCTTTCAAGAAAATACCTATTCTCCAGGATTTCTTTCCTGCGAGTACCTCTCAGGCTAGACTGGTGAACATTGCGACTAGAATGAATAAAAGTCTGAATTTATTTTTTCCAGGGTAAATTTACCATAAAAGGTTTTACGGGCAGAGAAGATTTGATTATTCTGCGTTGGGAATTCTAATTTTCTACATTCTTATTCATTTATTCATTTACTTTTTGGATTATTCTAATTCATAAAGGACATTAGCCTGGATAGAACACGGAGAAAAATGGGTAGTCAGCTTAATTATCTGGAGTGTGAAACTGACTTCACTGGAGGTTTAACTATCGGACAGCCTTCTAGATAATGTAACATCATATCCGCAGAATGTCAAAAATAAGTGTTCAGCTAGACCATCCGAGACTGTCAGCTTGACGACCGTGAATTGTAAATCTGACGATCCTGAAGTGTAACTTAATTTCCGCGGAATGTCAAAAATGGGTGTTCAGCTTGTCCACCTTAGAGTGTCAGCTTGACGAACGTGGATTGTAAACCTGACGATCCTAAAGTGTAACCTCATATCCACAAAATGACAAAAATGGATGAACATCCATCCATCAAGCTGAACAGCTTAACCATCGCAGAGTGTCAGCTTGATCCTAAAGTATAACTTATTATCCAAGGAATGTCAAAAATAAGTGTTCAGCTAGACCATCCGAGAGTGTCAGCTTGACGACCGTGGATTGAAAATCTGACGATCCTGAAGTGTAAACCAAAGTACACAAGAGTGTAAGCTTGATTATCTCGGAGTGCTGATATTTGTGAAAGTAAGAGAGATTAGAGACTGGAATTTAAATGAATAAATAAAACCAGCAAGATCTGAAAATCGGTCTAACATCTTTCAAATCTGAAATCATTTTTTCATTATTTCTGAGGTGTTACATGCATGAGACATGACTGCATGTCACGAAGAAAAACGAAAGATGAAGCTTACGTCGATTCCAGGTGAAAAATTCGCAGCAACAAAAATTAACCTTGTCGGTTTAACTTCACATGAAGCCGAAATATTTTCATGATTTTAAACTTGTTTCGGTAATATTCCGCCTGCTTTCACCTCAACTTTTTTTCAAACAGTTAAGAAAGTTACGATGTCAGCGCTATTTTCCGTCGTTTGAGTTCATTATACTTGAGCAAAATGGCGAATCCCAGCTGTGAGTCGCTTTTTGGTAAGTGATGTAAAATGAATTTTTGTTCGTTTACAATAGTCTAATCGATTTCAGAGGAGATTTATAAGCAAGAACAATGACTTATTTTGTGCTTCTTGTTACCAATTCTATGTTTCACCCCATTCTGCTCACTCTAGCGTACTGTATTACATGATGTTAGAATTACTCTTCTAACCTTGATGGAACTTTAGCCGAAATTCGTTGAATTTTTCAAGACTTTAAAAATTCATCTGGAACACATTTCGACTTTTCTTTATACTGTGGCATACTTTGACAAAATATGCCTTTAAAAGCAAGAGGCTAAGGAAATCGCGTCTTTGCACTTTTAACACACTTTAAACACTGGAAAATACAGAAATCAATGTAAATGCGTATCGCAAATCTCATAAATTTTGTTTCTGTATTAACAAGTGACGAAATCTTGAACACATTTTCGGTCGAAAATGTGGAGAATACGCACTGACTGCTGACCCTGCCGATACAAATATACTGGAAATTCACTGAATATTCTCTGACTCAGTCACGCTTCTGAAATTTCTCTCCACAAGTATTTTAGCAGCACTTTTTGAAGATCCAAGTAGCCCTCATGAACTTTCTGAAGGCTCATATACGTGGTTTTGTAAATACATATTATAATCAACTAAAATTTCAATAAATAGTAAAAAACAACAGATGCTGCCTTGAAAGTGTAGGCCCAACTTAGCATCTGGCCAACAAATCAGACAGGAAGATTTCTTGTTGGTAGGTGGCCAGATGTATGAGCTTCAAATACAAACTTTTTTTCCATTTTCAAATTAGAGATTCGGAAGTTAAAACATCAGGAAGCCAAAGGAAATAATGAAAAAGAGAGTAGAAAAAGGTAACTGGTCAGCAATGGTTATAGAAGAATTCAGGAAAAAGATAAAGATGGTCAAAATGGGAGTAAGAAATTTGAACACGAAGATGGAAATGGTTATAGGAAAAGTTAAAGAACATTGAAGGATACAGTTAAGAAAGAAGTCAGTGGAGGGAGGAAAAGGTTGCTGAGATGTGGAATGTAAGCTGAAATAAAAGAAGTGAGAAAGGAACTAAGAGAATACAGAAACGGGAAGAGCTGTGCAGAAGACTACAGAAGAAAGAAGAAAGAGTATAATGATTTATGTTTGAGAAGGAGGCAGAAGAGGCTAGCACGGAGGAAGAAGTATGGAAAGTAGTGAATAGAAAGAGGAAAAATAGGAAAAGAGTTAGTCCGGAGATTAAAATGTTAGGTGGAACATATGTTGAATGGCATTGTTTGAATTAGTGATAAAGAGCATAACGAAAGGAAAAAAAGGAAAGGTAAAAGGACGAAGAAGAGAATATCACAAAGATCAAATAGCGAGGGCGATGGGGTCATTGAAAGGGGGTAAGTATAGATGAAATCCTAAATGAAGTTTCGGAATATGGGGGAAAGGATTTAGTGAAAAGACGAAAAGGTGAAGTGGTTAAAGATTACATAGGGGCGGCGTTGATGCTGATATTATATAAGATACACGTGTCAATAGTATCAGAAATGTTAAAAAAGAAGTAAAGGATGAAAACATAATTTCACAGAATCAGACAGGGTTTAGGAAAGGTATAGGAGTGATTAAGAATATTTATGTGCTGAAATTACAAGGTGATAAAAAGAGAAGGATTTCCAAAATATTCAGAAAAGGGCTTGGGGGGGGGGAACAGATTGACAAGAATAGATAAGTGGGACCTGGAAAATAAAATTAAAAAAGCAATGTATTGAGAGAAGGATGAGTAGAGAGAATGTAGAGTATGTGAAGAGGTGGAGGATACATGGGAGCATATATGGGATGGCTGTTTGAAAGGAAAGAAAGAGAGGGGAGGATGAGAAGAGAATGTTGAGATAATTTTAAGGCAGGAGCAACTAGGAGAAGAATGCATGAAGAAGGTAGAAAAAGCATGAAGAAGGTAGAAAAAGCTAGTGGAATTGAAATTGAAGAGTGAGGGAGTGTGAGGGAGAGAGAATGGAAAGCATGAGTGGGAAGAAAAGAAGGAGAAAAAGGAAACGGAATTCACATAGAAGCAAAAGGGTAGCTAAAATCGTGCAGTAAGGTTGAGTAAAGTTAAATAGAATGAGATGCGGTCGGTTGTTCGATCCGACAAATTATACTTCTAAGAATTAGATGTATATGGCCACCCATCTCACGGTCATTAGGCGTAGCCATAGGTATAATTTAACGTGGATCTACTGGGTGCTTTTGTCATTTTGGATGACAGTCGCTTCTCGGCGAACCCTGCGGTGGTTGTTCGACCAATTTGTATCATACTCATATTTATTCATACATATCAAATTAGAAAATGAGTTATAATAAGCGGTATTAGAAAAATGTGATGGAGATGTAAAGGAACGCAGGTTATGTAACTTCTAAGGGGACACATTAAAATAAAAAAATGAAATAGAGTAGGAATGCTTGCACAAAACACTGGAAAAAAACAGTTCAGTCTCTTAAGATATTTTGTGAAGATATCTAAAAAATGTTCAATGACCATGATTTACGTGAAATGGAATATGCAGAGCTGTTTGAACCTTCCCTCGGAATTTCCACTCCTTATATACTTCTACCCATCGCGAGATTTGCGTCTGGAAAAGTTCAAGATGATAATATAATATCTGCGTGGAATCCCTGAGCGGAAGAAAGGATCCTCGCAAGGAAAGGGCGACGAAGGATAAAAGCGATGGGAAATCTCGATGCAACACAGTAAGACGCGAGGGAGTTTTATACGTCGAGAACATAAAGATACCAAAGCATCACATCACGGCTAAGCGATTCTGAAGTATGACGAATGATTGCACGCCGGGGCAGCTGGAAGTTGCGTTATCGAGGGAAGAAACCAGTTTCTAAGGAGCTGCAGTTTATGTACATCTAACCCATGTCAAAATCTGCCTTGTAAATCAATTTCACACTCACATAATTTATCATTGACACCTTTCTCTCGAGACTTTACAAAAAGTATCAAAAGTTCATCCTCTTTGACATCTTCGCGAAAAATGAAGAGTCCTAGTGATTATTGTTTCCCCTTGGTCGATTAGCCCGTGGATTCACTTGAAACTGATTTTAATTTGAACCAACCTAAGATATTGAAGAACTCTTCCAACGGAAATTAAAGTCGTTACGTCTCATCTTTACGAATGGAATCAGTGATTTCACTTTCCGGAGTGAAAGGATCCTTTCAAATCGAACTTGTTATTATCACTAAAAATAATTTCCAAATGGATCTTCTCTGTATTAAATTTTAATGAGAAATTTCAGAGTAGGATATAAGCTCAAGGGGAAAGTCAATTCCTGCCAGAGAAAAATGAACTGGGACTTTTCTAGTACTTTTGTCCACATTTTAAACTCACAGCGGGGCTCATCGCATGAGACGTTTTTGGAAAAATCTAATTTTTTTCTTAATTCATAATGTATCTCCTTAGAACTTACATGCCCTCCGTTTCATAAAATATCGCCACCATATATATTATCTTACCTTTGAACTGAAAAAAATTTATTGGCGATACAATTTTAAAAATTGATGCAACTTTAGTTATATATGACTCATGAAGCAAACTTACAGTTGACTTATCAACAAACCTATAGTTGGACCTTCAGTAAATATAAAGAACGTACAACTGTACCATCATTGAGATAAATGTATAAATAGACTATTGCAGTCACTAAATAGTACAGTTAAGTCTAGCTCGTAACGAGTAGCAGGAGTAATTGTACATGAGTGATTTGAAGTAACTTTTCATATTAAGTTGGAGGAACTACTAGCAGGAAAAAAGTGATAAGAAATCATACATTATCAGTAAGAGAATAGAACTGATTTTTATTCGCAACCAAAACAATTGTGTAAGTTTTGTATATTGGCAAATCCTTAAAAGCTAAATATGTTACTTCAATTCCGATCCCCTTCGAATTTCATGTGCTTCAACATTTTCATCAAATTTTATACTCAAAACAAAAGTCACAACAAAGTATATAAAAGTCTTCCGCTTGAGATTGAAATAACCTTTGTTAATGAAGTAAGATATTAAAAGAAGCATCACGTATCTGCCTATCCCTTTAAGGTAATCGTGCATCACATCAACGCTTACATTTTGAGTTACGTGGAAATCATTCAGTTCGTGGAGAAAACAATTTTCTCTGACTCCGGTTTAACTCACTCTGGAAATAGCAAAATCTTCTTTATAATTCTCAACTGTTTTAAAAAGTTCATTATCTTCCTCAATCATTGAAATCGTATCTTGAGAATGTGCTTTGCAAATTCTACAATAATAATTAGCTTTTAAACCTTCTACAAATCCCAACATGCTATTCAGACTCAAGTTATCTTCAATTACAGCAGCAAGCTTGAAATAATACTTTATTTTTCCCCTATTTTTAATGCCAACGACATTTCCTTCTGTTTCTAAATTTTTGAAGCATGAAATAACTTTCGAAAAAATTGTCTTTTGTGAAGAATTGTTGAGATCCTGAACATGGTACAATAGTAATAAAAAAATGTTACATAATTTCGATTGCATATTTGGTGGCAAGTTTCCGAGACAAACGTACACTCCGTTCAATTTGTGAATTCCAGCTTGTGGACCAAGGGGGTTACCAGTTTCAAACGCATGCTCGTATAGAAATACAGGAAATACTACAGAATCTTGGAAATTTCGTATTTCATGTTTCCAAAATTCTGTCTGAACTATGTTAGAGATATCATCCTCAGTTTTCATCAAATTCTCGTTGTCATTCACTATTCTATCAAAATTTCCATCACATTCTAGAAATTTTTGGAAAACTTCGTCTATTGGAATGATTTGACCATAAACTGCTTTAGTAATTGGATTTCCGTCTTTTTCTTCCGTCTGCGGACCTAAATACACAGATTCGGGATGTATCAATAAATCAATAATCGTCAAGGCAACAAAACGTCGATTCTCTGTGCGTAAATTGGAAAACGAGTTTTGAAAAGTTTTGAGACGATCAATGATATCTATCTTTTTCGGATAGTTTAGAGACTCGATATCTTTTTTAATGTCATTCAAATACTCATGATCAAGGAAGCTGTGAAGGGTCTGAATTATTTTTTGTGAATGTCCACGATTCAATGTTTTTTCAGAGTAAAAACTTGTCGCGATACGCAAAGCATCTTCTTTCAATGTAACTTCCGATATTGAATTTTCTTCGATTACAATCTCTCACGGTGCACTTGTTCCTATCTTTATTAACAATACCGTGAACGATTCGTTTGTAAATTTCCAAAATCCCTCGAGGAACGTTTTCGTTTCAAATATCACAAATCATAATTGCTTTTTATGAATGTATAAATACACCCCCTAAATCAGCCGATTACGATCCTTCAATTATGAAAATATGACAATCAATCTGAATATGTCAACATTGACGATGATGATATAAAAAAATGTTTTGGAAAAAAATCACAGAACTGTATTATACGAACTTTAGTCGAATCTCTTCATATTAATTAGACTTTCATGGAATCTTACTGTTCCGGAGTAGCGTTTTGAATATCGATCCAAACATTCTTGACACTGAGTTTATTTTCCTTTGGATCTTTCATATGCACCCCATATACATACTTTCCTAAGAATCCTCATACGACCGCTGCGTCCACCATGTAAACTTTGAAACACAAGTCGACTGCTGTTGGCAGATCAGTAGCTTTGTACACTACGTCGTTGACTCTTACGTAAATTGCGTCAAATTTGGGCTCTGTTTCCACAGCAATGATAATCGGTTGATGCGTCGTCCCATATCCTTGAAAGGTTCTTAGTCTCTCTTCATAAGCTAGTTCCATGAGAGCTACAGTCCAAAACGCAGAAATATAATTGGTTTTAAAAATATTATTTTACGCTCGACTCGAAGAATTACATTTAGAATTATAATTTTCGTCATATATTTCATTCTTGGTTATCGTATTGATATTTCTAAATTAATTTGTATTCCAATTTTTTAATTATCATTTTAAAAAACCATACATTTCAGTTTTGTATTTCCTTTATGGATTTCCTTGTAGAAATTCCTAAAGGAATTCCTCAATGAAGGAACGAAGAACGATTGATTATTATAATAATTATGATTATTGAGTTTATTACCGAAAATTGTGCTATGAAACCATGACGAATCTCTTTCGTCGTTGGTTTCCAGATTTTCGGCTTCGTTTGCACTAATGACGGAGCAAATAGTTGTGGGAGGAAAAGCAAAGCCAAAGTTTCCACTGACTCACGTATGATATATTAAAATATTGATCATATGCACGAGATAGGTGATAGTCTATCATTTACATGAAAGAAGGCACTTACTCTCTTGAAGTTGTGTCAAAGCTTCGCAAATTTTTCGGGATTTTGCTGCTTTTACAACACTTGGGGCAAGACGCGGCCACTCGATCGAAAATTTGGTCTGCTCACAAACGGTTAACAAAGAAAAATCGATCTCCTACTGCAAATGAATATTCTTCTTGCAAAAGTGTTCTTTACAAAAATTCTTCGGGTAGAATGGATTACCAGCTCGAAGAAAAGATGTTTTTCCATGTTTCTCTTAGATTGATGTCATTCGGGGCCATTTGTTGCAAAGCGATTAATGATACCTGAACATTCACTGCTCCCAGTGTACTGAAAGTCCCTTTTTTTACGTATTTCGCAACCTCTACCCATCTGTAATATAATTTTTCACTTTGCTGGGTTTGTTTTTTCTCATCGTAAGGCCTGTAGTAATGTAAGGCATCTTCATGAGAATACAAACTTGCGATTTCTTTTTCTCAAAAAGGCAATAGATTTTTCAGACTACTGTAAAGAGAGTAACAAAATGAATGAATTCTGTTATATTTGCATTTCTGATTGTTAAGCTTGATTTTTCACTTTTTTCAATCAAAACTTACCCTTTTCCATCTCCAATTATTGCGTCAATAATAATGCGAACCAATTCACTTCTGTCAATTTTATTTGATCGATTCTTTCGCAACAAAGTTTTTCCAACTTCGCTTCTTCTCAACAACGCCTTTGAAGACTGTAAAATTATGACATTTTTTAAAATTCATAACGTAAATTGGGACAATAGGCATCTCAAACCATTGCCATACTTTTGCGACATTTATATCCTCAGATGCTCCGATGTTTAAGGTGCTCGGAATATTTTCCTCGCAATCAGTCACCTGATTTACTTGTTCAACAATCTGAACGATCGTATTTTTTTGTAAAATTTCGTTTGCTTCGTTGGCCCATTCAATCCCTTACAAGTGAACTGGAACCTCTGCATCAGTGAAGTTATCCATATTTACTACAACAAACAGTAAAAATAGATATTTTCATTATTTTACTCGTGATTATTGCCCTCGCTTTGCTCGAGTATCAAATTTCACACTCGCAAAGTATCATTTTTCTACGTTTAGAATACGATTTCTCATTCATTAGGAGTTAAAAAGTGGATTGATAAACAATTATGGATTAATGCAAAATCCTCTTCGCAATAATTAGTGGATTAAGGAGATCAGTCAGTATTTTGAAAAAGGATTGATGAATAATTAATAATTATTGGATTGATGATTAATTTTTGATGAATTTTGTATTAAATTTATTAATTTGATAATCAATATTACTAATGAACCGTTGACATTAGTAATGAGCGTTACATTCCGATTAAAAATATCATTTTGAAAAGTAAGTATACAAACTTCATCTAATTTATTTGTCGTTTTTCATATTTCGCAATTTTCATCTTAAAATGATGCTTTCTTCCAGATTGTTTGTTCATATTTTGAACTGAAATGAACTTTCACAACTTTTCATTGAGCTTCGTACTCCTCAATTTTTAATTTGCATTGTTTATTTTTATCTCGTAAATTTTCTGACAAAATACGATCGAGCGAAAGTGAGGTTATGAGAACAATGATTGTGAACAATATAAGAAATCCTTTACATTAGATAACCTTATATTGTTTTCAATATGCTTAAATGGAAATTGTGTTTTTTCGAAAGGATATAAAAAATATATTCAATCATTTCTCATAAGTTTGTTTAGAATCCGATTTACGAAAAAACTACACAAGCATGCACGCCTTTGAGGTTGACTAAAACAGAAGCCATTAATAAAATAGTAGATATACAGCGCGCGCAAGCGCAAGAGAGATCGTGAATTCGCGCGAAACGAAGCATTTTTCAAGAATTCATTTGAGTTAATTTTGTTAATTTAACCAACTTACCTTTCACGCCAATGACAAGTTATTTTTTTACCTTTGCAAATTTTTACCGATATTTCAAACTACACGATATTTTAGTCTTCCCAAAATTATTTGTAAAAGTCCAACAACTTTTTCTTGTGAGACGCACATACCCTTTCAGGTATTGGAATATCAACTTAAATATAGTAGTGTCTACAATAGAAGATAGTTGGTGCCAAAACGAGCTATAAATTTAAAGTTAAACGCTCACAGCAGTCTATACAGTTGAGGTACCAATATATTTAGTTATTTTTTCTGAAATTACAGTTACCCCAGCTACAATATTTTCGACTACATGTAGGTGTTGAAATACAAAATTCCTAAAAAATCGGAATTTAATTTGCCTTTTTCACAAGATAATTTAATAGCTACAAGGTCAAATCATTCCAACTAGGGTTTTCTTTATTGCAGAATTTAAAAAGCTGTCTAGTGATTCAGGAAAAATATTGTTATCTGTATTCTGGACGGTGCTATCACCTTCCAAAGTCAAAGCTAATTTTTAGTAGGTCACCCACCTGGTGGTCCTATACACTGGAACCCCACTATGAATGCTCTCATTACAAAAGACAAGGAGACCAACGGGGCGAGAGAGCCGCTGCGAGGTCAGCGGCAGTGTCTCCACAACAGCGCAGGAGTGCATGAAAAAAGTGGGCAGATTAAAATGGCCACCCTGATGTATGTATGTACATACTTAAAAATCAGTACCTTGATAAAGTTTGATTTTCGAGCACGAGCATTTTCACTTTCATTATATCATAAAACCAAAATGGCAAAAATACGAAAAAAATATTTTTTTTTTCAAGACAAAAGTCCAACAGAAATGGTTCATACGACCGTGATTGTTTATGATTTTGAGAGCTCCGAGATAGAACGAAGGCCATTGCGGGTACCCCCGACACGGTCTCTATAGTGGAGTTGCAGTGTACTATCCGTCGGTAGTGTACTTCCCCTATTGTTCTTTCCATCTCTTCGTTAATGCTTCCTTTCCCATCGTCATATCCTTTACTATTCCTTAAATTGTTAATTGTTTTCTATTGACCAATCCCTTCTTCATGTACAAGTTGATGCTAAAAGTTGATCGAAGTCGTATCTTCCTCATTTTTGATATAATTTTGTACATTCTAAAGGATCAAGAAGACCTTCTTTCTGCGCCCTAGCCACACAAATAACTATTTTTCAAAGAGGGCTCAGGCGATGGTTTCAAGTTTTGTATGAAAACTTTTATGGAATTCCAGAGAACCATAAACAAACGAAAAAACTCCATATCCAAGCACCTTTGAACTAAAGTTGGTGCAGCCCGACCGTGAACTGTAAACAATTTTAAGAGACGTTGGTACTTTAGTACTGATCTGCATATTTAATGACATACTTTATATAAATACAGTATTTAATAATTGTGCAGTATATGAAATATAGTTATGAGTATGAGTTTCCTACTCTCGAATTTCAGTGCACGAAATTGTACATCCAATCTATTTTGTAACATTTTCCTGACTCTCGCTAATGAAAGCCTTTGATTTTGGCAGAAGGCAAAACCTAATTCTTCATACAGACCCTGCTTTGATTCCAGTTTATGAATTAGTAACAGAAAAATGAAGTGATATAATTATTCTCTATAATATCCAAAGTATGGTTCATAAATGTCAAACAAGTTTCTGAAATTCGTTGCTTTATTGAAGAGATGAAAGCAGAGGCAAATCTCATATACAAGCGCAGCGTCTATTCATAAACAGATGGAACTACAGATGGAAAATAAATTGCTTGTCGTTAAAGTTAGCGAAAACTAGATATTTTGAATTAATAATTCCATTTCGCGAGTGAACTTGTAAATTAAATAGGTTACATCGCAATGAGTAAAAAAAGATTGAAGATTTTTTTGTTGCCTTTTTTCAAAATCCTTAAAAATAGGATTATAATTTCGAAAGTTGGGAGATGTAAAAAAAATGCTTTCTCTTCTCTCTAATGAGTACATATCGATTGGTATGAAGAGAACCTTTTAGACAGTTATTAAGCCCGTTCTCAACATCCTCACATATCTGCCTCTCTCTTATCGACTCAACAAATTTAACTTCATTTGAACTCGATTTGCGATGAGGAATAAACATCTTGTTGTTCCACTGTCAAATCTTCTCGATCGAGACAAGTTTTCGCCGATCCGAAAACTTTTCTCAACAAGTTGGAAAACACTCCAACCTGTTTGCGCCAATCAAGATGAGGAATTTGTTTCTTCTCTGAATCATAATAGTAAGATGTTAGCTCGAACAACTTTTAGAATTTATTCATTTTCTTCTATGTAGATAACTACACCAGAAAGGGTAACAGATCGTTGATATACATCAAAATATTATTAATAATTCTCCTAGTATTGAATTATTGAAATTCAACTGGTGTAACGTTTGGCTATATTCTTTAACGCCACACTGTGCAATTTTCTCATCCAAATGTGGCAACTCTTCTAGAAATACTACTTCACTCCAAAGTTTTCTGTTTTCGTCAAATTGCGCAGATAATTGGACGATTTCTGCTTCTGATACATAAAAAAATGCATGAATCTTTTGTTTGAAATATTTGTAAAGAGCAATAAGCTTGTACAAAATGGCCGAAATCAAGGAAGCACCTTTGAGTAGATGTAGTGCTCCAACTAAAGCAACATCCTCTATCTCCGGATGTTTTATAAGAACATCATCAATTTCTGCTGCTGTTATGTGAAGTCCTTTGTATTTTGTGATACACTTAATGCTTCCCACAAAAAAGAAAAGATAAAATAATATCATTTTCAAATATAACTTCCTGCGTATCATATCCAAGATTTTGCAAACCGAAATTGGGCAAACACTTCACCACAACACTGATCAAACAAAATTTTCAATTATTTTAAAAAAAATGTTTGTAAATTTTGTCAACTTTTTTACTATAATTTTTTTCTTAATTATGATGAAAATTCTTCACCGGGAAAAAGATTCAAAGAGAGACAAAATGCACCGGATGACAGAATTTATAAGACTGAACTCGTGTGTGTAGCTACTTAGGCAAACAGAAACTTTCTTTTTTGAGAGAGAATAACCAGTCTTAGACCCTCGTGAAAATCATCTGTTCAAGAAATGCCAATAGATTTCAGGAAAGTACCAAGATGAATTTTAATTATATTATGCTTAGAAAAATTCAAAATATAGTAGACTAAAAGTATATTAAATATATTTGAAATCAAATATATCTGTAAAAAATCACAAGATTAAAGACAATGTAAATAAAGTACTCAATGGTACATAATATGCACATGCTGTCAGTATGACATGTTCCTCTTAGGCAAGGAGGGTACAATTTCTTTTATCTGAATATATGTAAAACCGACGGCATCCTTGTTTTCTGATAAGTACCAGGTTAACATTTTAATTAGTTATAAAATTGAAAATTGTATGTATAGTAAGACCTCATGGTAACTTTATTTTTTGATAAGTACAAGGTTAACATTCAAATTTGTTATACAATGGAAAAACCTGAAAAGATTATTACAAAATTTATGGGGAGTATATTTAATATTTTTGAAATCAAAAATGTCTGTAAAAAATCACAAGATTAGAGAGAATGTAAATAAAGTACTCAGTGGTAAATAATATGCACATACTGTTAGTATGGCATCTTCTTCGTAGGCAAGGAGGGCATAATTTCTTTTATCTGAATGTATTTAAAACATATGGCAACCTTCTTTTTATAAGTACCAGGTTTACATTTTAATTAGCTATAAAATTAAAAATTGTATGTGAGACCTTTTGGCAATCTCATTTTTCGATAAGTACCAGGTCAACATTCAAATCAGTTGAAAAATTGAAAATCCTGAAGAAAATTATTACAAGATTTATGTACACAGAACATGGGAAATGAAGGAAAGAAATCATAGTGTCAAGATCAAAATTTTGTGGATTGATTTAGAACCAATCTATTCAGATTATTCCATTTTTCAAAAAGAAAGAGGTAATAATCCAAATAAATTACACATTTCTAAGAAATTACTAACGTTCCTAAATTTTTCAAATATATTTGAGTAAAATAGATATCTTTTGGTGAATTGAGTTAATCATTAACAACCTTAATTAAAACAAATCTCAAGCATTCATAGGCAACCCTGTAGATTGAAACCAATCGTTGCTCAATGTCTCTCTTCTAAAATTTTTTAAAGATCGGAATAAAATCTATTTTCTTATGAGAATTTTTTGTGCATTGAAAAAGAGTACCTAAAGACTTCACAATTAAAAAATAGACTTTAAGACTACCTGTTTTTTCGGTTTATCAGAGACAGATGTACAATAAATGTACACAACAGGAAGAAGAAAGAGA
>JAUMHM010000005.1:5692624-5732013 GCA_032362435.1 Melikaiella ostensackeni
TATTCTTTCTGAAATATGCTTTGATTACGCAATGTATTAATTATCTACAAAAAAATATCACTCGCCTTTGTAGAACCAAATGAATATTTAGCGGAACCCAAGCTGTTAGAAGTAACCATTCTTAATCCGAAATTTCATCACTCAGTAATAAACAAATAGTGAGACAAAAGCATTTGAGAACCTGTAGAAGCCCACAGCAATTTTATGTTGAACGGACGGAAGAACAAAATTAGGAAGCCAATGTACTTTATTATTACAGACTACTAATTGATTCGTTTTCTATTCTTCAATTTTCACCATAAAATTTTTAAAAAATCTTTAGAATGACCCACTGTACCCAAAACAATTGCGACCCATTTTTCTCTTTTCAAGCACCTTCGCGATAAACTCGCGCAATTAATGTTAGGAAAGTTTTCCCGTAAAAAGTACGTTTCCCTGGAAAGTAATATGTAAGAGGAAATAAGGTTTTCTCGTATATTTCGGGATATCTGATGCCCCTGTCTTCTCTCAAGAGGCGCTGAAAACTTAACTCGCTACCTAAATTCTGTTTTGGTGTCTTAGTCTGGAACCCCATCCCTGATATTTATACCAGTATTCCCTTAATTGCCATCCATACGGAGTTAGCCCGTAATTATCAAACGGTGATATCACCCCCGAGAACTCTACGCTTTTCGCTAAGAAACATTTCGCAGAAGCGAGAAAAAGGAAATAGTCTCTAAAGTTTAAATCAATGTTTAGCAAAGTCGAGCTAACTAGGTTCTTTCTTATCTGACCTCTTACAAATAAGATTAAGGGTGACAATATCCTGCACAAGTGAATCTTTTTTTTTAGACTCTCAAAAGGGGACAGCTTTTTAAGAAGAAAACGATTTTCAATTCTCTCTTAAAATCATTTGCTGAGTATGAAATTGAGAGGGGTCTGAAGGCTGATCGGCAATTTAAGTTTGGAAGCTTCTTGCTTTTCTTCAATTAATTTTTCAATATAGAATCATACAGAATCGACTCGGGTGAAGGAATAAAGATTCCAATATTTGCCAAAATATAAATCCAGTGATTAATTTCATCAATGAAATAATTGAGACATAAAACTCAATCGAGGTACTCTTTTTAATATTAAAGATATTATGAATTCCGCACAGAATAATTTTAGTATTCGCCCTATTTCTATCTACGCCTATGACACGTATATCTCACTACCTGTCTATTCTTTATTCGATATAAAAGGTATTTCTAATTTGCTGGCCTTATTTTTCTATATAATATATATTTTTTCATATATGGTGAAAATCATGCAAATATGTCTCTATTTCTATACTCTTTTCGTTAGAGTTCTCGAATTTTACGGAATTCGATCCTAGTCTCAATCACTTTCTTTATTTCTCTTTCAGATTCTCTAAAACTAGTTGAGTTTTTCGCTGTTCAATTTTCAAAAAAAAAAGATCATTTATTTTATTTCTTTCAGAATACAAAAATCCTCGAAGTTTTCATCAATTCGAGCACTGTTAGAATACGAATTACTTTATAGGTTACGTACTAGGTTTCGAAAGTAGACTCTCTGGCCTGTTAGCCTTCGCAATCAGAAATCTGATAAAATAAATCTAAGTCGGAGTGACAAGATTCAAAATCTCGGACTTGGGATTTTATTTCACCGTAACGTAAGCAAAATTTCTCGAGAATGGTACACAAAGTCGAAAACTTAAAATATCGTGACTCGAACAGAAGGTCTTTACGCTTACCGCACTCGTACTCGGTGTCGAGAGTAGACTCTCTAGTCTGTTATCCTGTACGGTAAGCTAGAGTAGATCGAAACTCGGTTGCAGGAGTAGACTCTTCGACCTGCTTCAAGATCACCCTAGATCCTTCTCGCTCTCCAGCGAGCTCTCCAATGCCGGTTTCGGGGCCAGCATCCAGCCTTATCGATTTTTCGAAGTCGCGTATCCCCTCTCACGATGTTTGCGTAGGTGGGAGATACCACGACTGCGCGTTTCATGGACGCCTGGTGATGAGGCCCGTTCGCGGCTCTGTGAAGACGGTTGCATGGTACAGGGGCAAGGCTTAGATAGCTTACAAATTTGAGCTCAGAATTTTTCGAGGGTGTAGTCATGCAGGACAAGACAAAAAGTTATTGATTCTTGGGCTGCATCGCTCGTTGTTAAAAAAATATTGTCCACGTTCAGCCCTCTTTGGAATGTTGGCTATTATAAGGGTCCCTTGTGGACAATCTACAGGAGAAATACCACAGGGGCCCCCGCAGGGATCCTGCTTGTTCTCCCTCACGGTTGCTTGGTTAAAATTTCTGAGTGCGAAGGCTTCATATTTTTTTGACACTACAACTTTTGATGTTTTTTTAGTTCTGACTCACAAAAAATGAATTTTTGGTGAAAATATGATATTCTTTTGGAAGTAAAACTTCAGAATCTCAGACACTACATGAGCGCCCCCGCAGGGTCCCCTGTTTTCTGCCCTCTTGCTTCGTTTTAAAAAAATAAAACGATTTTTTTGTTGTCATAATTCTTTTGTGTCAAATTGTAACAATATCTCATCCAAATGTGCAGTTATCGAAAATAAAGATAATCTTAACAAAATTTGATGCGCTTTCAAAGTGTCTGTCCAAAGAAAACCTATAAACATTGTGGTAAGTTGGTGAAAAGGGGAAATGATAGGATGAAAGGGGAAGTGATGGGAGGTGAGGGAAAATGAGGAGAAGGGGGATGGGTAGTGTGAGAAGGCCAGGAAATAAGAAGAATTTTTGGGGAAGTAAGGAGAGGGGATGGAAATGACGAGATGGAATGAGAACTGCGCGGAAGTGCCGAGAGGAGCAGTAGGAGGAGATTTGAACCACTTTATTAACGACTTAATAGTCTAACCGACCCTTTTTTGTAGGCGCCTGTCGCCTACTTTTACTAATTGTTCAAAATAGTTGAAGCTATCTGAACATCACTATTATTTCGCCATTTTTTCTTGTAAGTTTTCACATTCAGCACTTCAGGCATTTAGAACAAGTTTCTGAGAAGAATCTTTAGTTTTTTATTAATATATTTTAAGCAATCGCATTTTTCAACGTTTTAAGAGTACACTTTATAGAAATTATTTACAGTCATGGATCAAAGCACTGTTTATGTAAACTGCTACCTAAGCTGGAGCAGAGCATGAAAATAAAATAAAATAAAACAGTTTCAAACATTCGATGTATAAGAACAATCGAAACTTAAGGTCAGTTGCTTTGCAAAAAATCCAATTCTTCTAACTTAAAATAATTTAGACAGGTACCTTCGCAATGTGGAGTACTGCCCAAAAAATGTCTGAAGATTATCTAGTAAAATGCTTCTGCTTATCAAGGGGTGGAGGTATAACGTTTAAATTCATATTTCTTAAAATTGTATTGACTATGTAAAACTTCTATATAACTAATAATCATCCTGACCTCAAAACTTCAATTACGTATAGATGACATAGGTTCCTTCTAAGTATGAAATATTCCTGACGTGGCTTGGCGTCGCCTGGCAAAAGCTTGATTAAAGTAAAGTTTTTTACGAAAAACTGATAGACAAGTAGATCGAAAACCGTCACAACGTCGACAAATTATATACAAAATAATTTGTTTCGTTTTACAGGAAAAAATGTAGATGAGAAATATGGATAATGGATGAAGGATTAGGGTAGAATGGCTTAAGGGGGAGGCACCAATTCTTTGAAAATTGAATAACTGATTTGAAAAATCCAGAAAATGAGATACATATCCTGAGTAACTTTTTTCGTCTTGGTTTACAACTTGTTACAATACCATAATTTTCTCTCACCTCTGCATTTTTATATGAAAATTTCTTTTGACTTTATTTCTTGAAACTGGATGACCTTTTTTTCATTGTTTTGGGAAAGACGTTCGAGAAGAAACAGATTTTCAATTTTCGTTTAACATCATTTACTAAATAAGTCTTCAGAGGGGTCTAGAGGCTAATCGGCGATTTAAATTTAAGGTCAGAATCTTTCGAGGGTAGAAGAAATAAATCTGAAGGGTGGTAGAAGTTTAAGGGAGGACGTAGGAGAGCAAAAAACCATAAGACTTTTTTGGGTTCTAATAAAAATAAGACATTACAAACACGTGTCCTTTTTCGATTAGAATAATGGCAAGACTTTTAGTAGTCGCCCGCTCTCGAAAAATGTTAATGCCATAGACTCTCGTATGCAAGTTTTACGACACCCAACCCAGCTGTTGCCCATGTGTCTGCAAGTCATTAAACTTCTTTTGCTCAACTGCCAAGTTGTATTTTTGTCTCGAATTTTATCATAATAATAACCATAAAGTTCTAAACGTTCAAATGAACGATGATACAGTTAATTATAAAACAAACTTTTTGTTGTATTTGTTTGAAGAATTTTCGAACGTATAAAATTACCAAGAAAGTATTAACTTCTTCAAAATCACCGAAAAATTAATGATTTTCTGTTTACTAATTTTTTTGGGGACTCATGAATTAGGGGTGGTTTTCAGGGATTCGAGCCGAACTTCTTACGACCACAGTTTTTTCAGAGGATAAATAAGGTGAATTTTTTAGATTGTGAAATCACCAGGAAGTCATTAAGTTCCTGCTCAATTGTTTGTTTACTTTTTCTTAATTTTCTGGCACCTGCTGATTACGAGTGTTTTCAGGGGTGCAAGTGGGACTTCTTACCACCACGAATCTCTGCAGGATACCATTACCATTACGTTTTAATCATTTTCAATTTTCTTCCTTCTAAATTTCCATTGTTTTTTTTAGATTTCTTGTATATTTTTTAATTTTATCACAATTTTCTCGTGAGATATTGATAACCTGATCAGTTATCAATAATTCTGAGCAGGTCTCTTCCTAAGTTCAATTAAATCAATTAGTAATTCTCGGTAAGGCAGTCTTGACTGGACAATTGCAATAATTTGTAAGTCCTTTCAGTTACAACGTTTATCTTTTATTCCAATATTATTAAGGCCTCTCATAGTATTTCTTATAAGAATTATATATTCTATTTTCTTTAAATTCTTATAATTGCACTATGCTATAGTATATTATTATATTATATTATATTATTTTCTAGTTTTATAACATTATAATTGTCACGCTATGAGGTATTCGTGGTTAAAATTATATTTATAATTTTCTTCAGAGAAACTAAATTAGAATCAGAAATGTTTCGCTGAGCAGCGGAGAAGCAAAGCATCTAACAGGCGCCGCGCACAACCGAGCAATGATGCGATTTGAGCGCTGGCCCCAAACATTTCCACAGAGTGGGGAAAGCCTCGCGAAACAATCCCCTCTATTGATTCCGGAACCAATGAGGCACGACTCTTCCACCAGAATGAGCTGCTGCGTGCTCTCCGAGCATTCCTGAAATAAGGGAGCCAGTTTTAGCCACAGAGACAATGACTGAGATTCTGAGTTTGTCCTTTGACGTGCTAACCTCGAAGACCACCCAGAAAAGAATTAATAGGACGAGAGACTGCAGGAAAGATGGACGAGGACATCTAGGCAATCACCTTGTTAAAGAAATTCAGAAGACAAACAGAATCAGGTTCAAATAAATCTTTTTCGTCCAGCGCACTTAGCAGTGCCAGGATAACTGCCAACCGGCCAAACAAGAATATTGAAACGAACCCTATCGTGGCAATCCCAAAATCGACTGCTTCACTGGGAAAAATACCCTTAATAAACGGAATCATTGACGAAGTCAACCACTTCTATACGGTTTTTCACAAAATCCTTAAAGTTCCTGAATACAAACCCATCGTCTATAGCATCGGCTACGATGTTTATTCTGTTCGCGTGTCCTACATTGGAGACTACCGCGCAGTCATAACTAACTTGGAACAGGAAGGCTTCTAATATTACATCAATAAAATGTTGAGGCACCCCCCATTGAACTTGGTATACGGAATATCCCATTTCTTACTTTGAAGAATCAGTTCAGGATAAACGCAAGGAAAAAGGGATCGTTATTACAATTGTTAGCCGCATACGCAAGATATGAAATTACCCAGAAGGTATCAACTTCTGGGTGTTTTTGTCGATTGTCCGATTTATGAAAAATCGTTTGTTACTAGAGGTGGATTTTAATGGTTCTAGCGGAGTTCCACATCACTACAAATCTTTGAAGATAATTCAGGAGAATTTTTGACGATTATAATTTAATTGAGAGTTGGTAAAAGGTAAATGTTTCAAATACTATATTATATAAGATACGAAATCCTTTTTGTAGGCACATGTCGCCTACTTTTACTAACTTTTTAATTGTTCGTTCTTGGCGTTATACTTTCAGCACTTTATGGTCATTCAGAGTGATATGTTCCCTTCGATTTAGTCGGCTCAGAAACATTTTTATTCTGTTACGATAAACGTTTTAGGAGACGATTTACTTTACCAATCGATAGCCCAAATAATAAGCCAAGAGAGAGTTGGAATTAGAATTAAGCATTATGTTTTAAACCTCTTTGGTTGATGGATGCTCGGAAGCTGCTTGATAGACCAATTTACTAAAAGTGAATTAACCTGTCCTCCGGAAGACCTTAAATGAGAGAATCTCACCCAAGGATGGTACTTCAGGACATTATACTTGAGACAGCGCGGACAAGAAAACCACCTATCCACACAATTCATGCATAAGCTTCCATCTCCTCAAAGGAGTTTGTGGCGTCATCTCAGTTGGTACTCATGTTTCATGAAGCTTACCCACAAAATTAAGCCGGCACCGACCCACATATACTATACGAGAGACAGAAGAATACTCTCACTGAATAACTCCACAAAATAAACCTACAATCAACCCTCATTCGTCCCTAATCAAAATCTAGTTTCACAACGATGAAGTTAAGCTGAAAATTTCATATAAAATCTCTTTAACTCATCTAATACCATTTTGTACTTTTAAACTCTCACGAAAAGTATTTTTTTTTTATAAATAATAAAGGGGTATGCACACAAAAAACAAAAGGCAAAAAGCGTCTCACCTAAAAATGCTGGGAATAATCTTGCGATGCAGAAACATTAGTGGAAGTAGGCGGCATGTGCCTACAAAAAAGGGTTTCGTAGCCTATTAAGCTGTTAATGAAGTCGATCAAATTTCCCCCCTCACTTCCCCTCACTTCCCACCACTTTCCATATTTCCCTCACTTTCCCTTGATTGCCCTCACTACCCCTTCTTTTACCTCGTATTCTCTTACTTTCCTTCACATCCTCACTTCCCATCATCAGCATACCCTCAGTTCCCCTTATTTCCCATCACTTGCTTTCATTTTCCCCTTACTTTCCCTCATTTTCCATCACTTCTCATCACTTTCTTCTACTTCCTCTCATTTACCCTCATTTATCCTCACTTTACATCATCTTCCCTCACTTCTCCCAAATCTCCCTTACTTCTTATAAGATGGACGGACACCCGCCCTTAACCATAAGGATTCCTGCCCGGGGCTACGAAACCCTGAACATGAAGATCGCTGAGCGTAAAATAAAAAATTAACAATCATTCATTCTACCCTTGCCGATCTTTATTTTTTTTTGCATGCCGAGGTTATCCCCAGAATTTTCAACTAAATCACTTTTCACCTTTGGTTTTTTCTGTGAAACTTTTAGATTAGAAACATTTTGAAGTAAGGGAAACTGCCATCCACTTGAAGAATAATTCTATGGAAAAAAAGTAACAGAGAAGTTCATTTTCTTCCAAATTTGTTTACAAGCATTGATAGGACTTTGCCCCCAAAAAAAGTATTTCAGATGCAAGACTAAAGTAATAAGAAAGTTACATTTTCATTTCAAAATTTGCACAAGCTCTAATGAAATGTATATCCAAAACGGTAAAGTCAAGTGCAAGTTTTCCAGTACTTTTTTCCAAAAATTTTCTTAATCGGCAGAAAAATTTCTGAATATCTTTGGTGCAATAGTCCTATTTCAGCAATACCTATTCCGAACATAAATTGTATGAGCACTTTTAAGAACTTTGATGGAAATGAAACAGAACTTTCCTAGAATTCTTGTCCCAAAAACATCTTTAAGCAATGCGCAGCTGTTTTCGAACTTTTTCTGAACCTGAAATTCGAATTGCACAAATTTCGAGAAAAATGAATTTTAACTTTTCTAGTACTTATTTTTACTACTTTCTGGTACTCATGTCTAAAAACAGTTCTCGATTAGCAGGACTTTTCTAGTAGTTTTGGCCAAAAAAATCCCGCTCAAATAGGATGGACTTCAAATTCTTATGGTACTTTTTTGGGAAGTTGAGCCTAAGACCACTTGAGAATTACTTAAGAAGAAGAACTTAAGACCACCTGAGACTCTTAAGAATTTTAACTTGAATCAAATAGTACTCTTCTAGTATTTGTGTCCCATAAACATTTTCTAACGGCAGGACTGTTCTTGATCATTCTTCGGACCTGAATTCAGAACTATACAAATTTCGGTAAAAATATAATTGAACTCCTTTAGTATTCACATCCCAAAAAATTTCTCCATTAGTAGGACTTTTCTAGCACTTTTTGCCAAAATATTGGCAAGAATTTCCTAGTACTTTTGTCTCAATAGGATGAATCGAGTTTTTTCGGTTACTGAGTCCTACATTAGCAGTAATTTTCTCTGATGCAGATTCCATGAGCACTTTCAAGATTGACGAGAAAAATAAAATAGTATTTTCCCGGTCTTTTTGTCCCAAAAACAATTTTTAACGGGAGAACTGTTTTCGAACATTTCTGGACCTGAATTCCGAATTGTACAAATTTCGAGATAAATAAAATTGAACTTTTCTAGTACTTATGTACCAAAAAATTCCTTCTTTAGCAAGAAGTTTCTAGTACTTTTGTTCCAACAGGGCGGATTTTGGAGTTTTGCAGTAATTCAACTCCTGCAGTACTTCATTTACAACAACATCTTTGAACGGCAGGACTGTTTCTGAACATTTTTGGGATCTGAATTTAGAACTGTGCAAATTTCGAGGAAAAGAAAATTGTACTGTTCTAGTACTCATGAGACGAAAAGTTTTTCATTGATAGTTTTCTAGTACTTACTTTTCCCAAAATATTCCTGCTGATATAGGATGAATTTTTAGGTTTTTTTTCTGGTAATTCAGTCCAATATCAGCAGTATTTTTTGAAGCATGAGTCCTTTGAGAGATTTAAGAAAAAATCAAACTCTTCCAGTAAATTTTCTCCGTCAACATTTTCCAACGGCAGGACTTTTTTCAAACGTTTTTGGGACTTAAATTTATAACTGTGCAAATTTTGAGAAAACGAAAATTGGACTGTTCTAGTATTCATGAACCCAAAAGCTCTCTATAGACAGAAACTTTCTAGTACCAACTTTTGTCCTGAGAGATTCCTGCTGAAACAGGATAGATTTTGAATTTTCTTCTGGTAATTTAGTCCAATATCAGCATTATTTTCTGAAATGTAAATCCTTTGAGAAATTGTAAAGAAATAGGCTTCTCTAGTACTTTCGGCCCTATTTGGACTTGTAAATAATTTCCAGGAGGATTGGTATTTCAGTACTGATTTCTCTTCTACCCGGCATTTTAGTGAAAATTCATTCTATACCCTAATTAGACTTTTTCATTTAGTGTGAATCATTAAAAGAAATGTTAGTAAATACTAAATTCGGGATGTGAAGTTTCCGAAACTGAGCAAAAATATCGGTAATCAATGAAATTTGGCGGTAACTATGAAGATTTTCGGAAATCATAACATCTGAAAAACTGTTTTGAAATGCCTAACTGTTAAACACAATAAAATTACTCACAGAATCGTTACGTTCATATCTTCAAATTATCCATTTCTTTATCTTCATAAGAGCTCTTTACCACATCCGCGCGCACTTAATTTTCACATTTCGGCGTAAATTCACATGAAGTTAGTGAACATTAAAAATCACTAACAAAATAATCGATAACTCTGAACTTGCTCCTATGAAACGGTTGATTACATATGCCGGTAATTGACTGTCATTTTCCGTAATTTCCAACATTTCCAACATTTACACGTAGTTACTGTCGAAATTACGAACTTCACGTCCCTATACTAAATATATATAATTTTCTACGAGGTCTAGATCAATAAAATAAATAAATGAGATAATGCGAATAATTCTGTGTGATTTTACAATGGACAATACATCAAACAATTAAAGCGGTGATCTATTTCATGAGGCGGAATGGTCTCTGATTAACAATTATTGCCTTTAGCACAGTAAAACCGGATGCAGTTTTCGTAATGAATTCGATGCAACTGTGATACATCCAAGTTCGCTAATTAAATGAGTAAATTATGAAATACTGATTGATGCATATTGCAGAACTCAGTTCTCCCAAATAAACGAGAAAGGCTTTACTTGCCAAGTGGAAGGAGCAATTAGCTAGCAAAGTGCTTTAGCGTTACTTAGCGCGATACATGGCCTCTAGAGATGTTTCTATCTTCACGTTTCTTCCTTAGAAGCTTTTTAATCAAACTCAGAAAGAACACTTGAACTGTCACGTTTTCAGCTTTGATTTAATATTCTTAAACAGAGCTTTTATATTTAAAGCTCTATTTATCTACAATATTCGTTACAATTTTTCCTTTTTCTAATTAGCAGCATCAATCTATCCATTGCTTCTTGTCCCTGTAATCTTCACGCTTGCCAGTCTTTCTCTCATTCTTAACGAGAAAAATTTACTATTTTTCTTCTCATTTTCTATTGATACTCATTCTACCCCTTCCGCCTACCTTTCTCCTCTCTCTTTTTATTCTTCTTCTTCTTAAATTCGCTCAACAATTCCACCACCTCCACTTTTCCGTTTCCATGCACCTCATCTCACCCTCGCGATTACTTTTTGCGATTCTCTGTCTCTCGTTATCACTAGATATTATGCTATACCCTCTACTTTATTCCATTCATATTTCTCATTATATTTAGCTTCACTCATCTTATTTTCTGTTTCTCACTTAAGAACTTTTCTTTCTCTTCACATCTACTTCTTTTATCTTCATTTTGCATGCCAATCCCAGCGTCCATCTAGTGTGCCTTTCATCCATCCTTTCCTCCTCCTCATATTCTTTCCAACCCTAAATCTCCACTCCATACGCTAGAACGCTCAGCACCAGCGCCACAAACCTTCTTATTATTCTCTTGTCGTCCTCTTTGAATGATTTCTCCCCTATGGGCTACACCTTTTCATTACTATGTTTGCTCTCTCAACTCTTTCATTGACATAGGTACGTCAATTCCTTGACATCCTCAATCCCTTCCGTTCTGCACTTCGAATCTATTCTCCCTTTTTTCCTACTATGTTTTCGCCCGAAATTCAAACACTTTGACTTAGCAACGTTCAAAACCAATCTCTTCTCTTATAAATACTTCTCAAATGTTTTCATCATATTTCCCAAAACCTCTTCTTCTTTAGCTTCTGCTCCTACGAAGTCAGTCGTTTCTTCGAATATTTTCCTCACTTTCTCTATCAGTCCTGTGTTTAATCCTCTTTTCTCTATTGCTTTCTACAACTTTCATTTATCTACCGATAAAAACGCTGCCTTTAAATCAACAAAGAAGGCACTTACCTTTCCTCCTATTCTCACCAACTCCATACCTACGACGTGTAGCATAATATAAATATTATATTAATCTAAATATTATATTATCTGTTAAGACCATTGCATAGACCTTGTATGCTGTGTTCAATCAAATTATTGCTTTATAATTTTCTGCTTTTCCTTCTTGTCCATTCGTGGGGATTGTTTTGCCCTTCTCTGATCTTGTAATCTGTGCTTCCATCTCTTCATACTCCAGCTCCTTCTCGTCTCCTTTTAATTTAATTATCTGCCAATTATCCGTTTTCTTTTCACCCGAGCCTCGAAACATCTCTTCAAAATACTCCTTCTATCCATTCATTTATTTCTGCCTTATTTCTTTAATGAACTTTCATGCCTCTTCTTCTGTTTTAAATCTACTTATTGCTCCTCCTGATTCTTTCTTCATCTTTTTCCCTTCCTGTTCACATAATTCTCTATATTCCTTCCTGGCTGCGAGATAATTTTTCCTTTCCCTTTTTCCTCTCCTAAAATATCCATACTCCTTTTTAACCTCCATTTCTGTTTTTTTCATTTATTGTCTCAACGAACTTGCGTCCAATTTTTGCCCTTTCCCGTTCTATTCCTAAATTTCTTCGTAATTCTGGTATTCTTGACCTTTTCTTTCATTTCCTCCCATGATTCACTCAATACTATCTTCACAAACTCCAACTTTTTCTTTTTTTCTATACAATCTTTCTTTTTTTCCTCTGCCCACACTTCTCTCTCAATTAATTTTTCCTTATCATTTCTCGACTTCTTTATCCTGCTTTTCAGGTTTTCAGGTACACTCCTATTGTATGGTGATCTGATTCTACCCTGGCTTCTACTTTCATTTCTTACCCTCTTCCACTCCTCTATATTAACGACTATGTAATCTATTATAGACGTGTTGCTTTTCACATATTTGAACTCCACTTTTTCATCTCCTTTCTTATTTCCATTTAATATGTATCACCTCCTATCTTCTATCCTCTCTGATAGTTGTTTTGCCTTGCCACTTATTAACTGATCTTTCAAGTCTCTTATCCCCTCCATGCAATCCAAGTACTTCTTACCTCTCCTTCCTTTTCTTTCATTGAAATTCCCTTCTCCTATTATTTTTATTTCTGCTTTCTCCTCCTTAACAAATTTCTTCATGTCTTTTCTTACCTCTTTTATTCCATTTTTCACCATATATTGACATTATTTTGTGCCGTTTTCCTTTTATTCTAATCTCACTATCTTGTTCGCCACTCTCAACTCCTTTTAACACTTACCTTTCTTCTAGATTCGTCCTGACTCCGGTCATGATTCCCCAACTTGCCCTACCTTTTTCCTTTTCCCTAGCAAACCCTTGTAATTCCCATTCGAAATTACTTCAGTATTTACTTTGTATACTTTTCCAGCCTTTTTCTCGATCCATGTTTTCGTGAGGCCAGCCACATAGAACTTTTCTACAAAATTACAAATATCGCTTTCCTTGTTTTTAACTACTGCAACGTTTGAAAAAAAATGAAACTGGCCTCTTTCTCTATTACTTGTATCTCTTTCCTGTCCCTTTTCACTTCTCAAATTCTTTTCGCTGTACTCTCCTTTCTCCTCGTATTCCTTGCCTTGTATTTCTTTCAAAAAAATCGCTTTTCCTTCTCTAACCTTTTTCTGTCCTCATTCCAAACACAATACTACCCCTGAATACATATTTTTTGATATCATACCCTCACTGCCTAATCTTCTTTCCACTCTTCCTTTCCTACTCACCTTATCTTCAGTTGACTCTCCCATTCTTTCAATGTATGATCGTGGTCAATATACACTTCTTCTTATCCAATCTATACTGGTTTTTCATCATATCCTGCTTTGCTTTCTATGTTTCCATCTCCACTACTATCACTACTTTTTTGCAATGTACCCTGTCTTCTTATTTTGTTTACCTCTCCCCTTACTCCCAAGTTATTTTAGAGCACCCCAAGATTTCTGCCATTTCATTTCGTTTCGTAAACTTTAAACTTACAATTCTTAGGCTGTTCCTTCTTCCCATCTCTCTCTTCTTTCTATCTCTCTTTTTACCCCATTGACCTTCTTTTTTATTTCTCCAAATTTCCCTCCTATGCAGCTTCGAGTTTTCTTTCTATCAAATCGACCTTGGTTCTCAACTTCTCGTATGTTACCCTATCTTTTACATTTTTCTCTTTCATACTCTTCTTGTCTCTCTCTACCCTTGTTACTCCCCATGTTTTACCTGTTCTTCTAGTGCCTCAATTTGTCCCCCATTCATCTCTCTCTTTTCCCAGCTCTTTCACTTCCATTTCTAACTTTCCCGTTCTCTCTTCAGCCCTCCTAACTTTTCCCCCATTTCACATCCCTCTCTTTCCAGTCTCCCGTCAATACTCTCAATTCCATCTTCGTGTCCAGCGTCTGCTTCGCAATGCTCTCAATTCTCTTTTTCCTTTCTTTATCTCTTCTATTTCCCCCTCAGGGATCTAACTTTTCTCATGAAAATTTCCGAAGCCGTCTCTCCCAATTTCTTTCCTACCTCTTCCTAATTATCTTGCCTCCCCCCGCTGTATTTTCTGTTCTATTCCAATTTTATATTATTTGATTTGGAACATTTTCAAGACAAAATCTTCAAATTTCACACACTTTCTATTGCAAATTGTCTAATCCAAACAATAAAAACTATATATAAAAATATGGCGATTAATTTTGTTGACATGTATCTCTCATATCGAAGAAAACTAGCCGCAGAAATCATTTGAGAAATAAAATCTCTACTCAGTTATGTTATTTTTGGACAAAGGAAAAGAGACCTCTTTATTCAGAAATGATGAAATTTGATTGGATTCTGTACAGAAAGACTGTAAGCTTTGTGTTTTATTTCAATTTGAAAGTCTTCAAAATGATTTCTTAATTCAACAGATGTTTCTAAAAAAAGAAAAACTTTTTGAGCTCTGAGACTTTGAGTTTAAAATACTTTGTATAATTTTTCAGCTGAAAAAGTGTTTTTTTAAAAACATTCTAAAAGATTTCAATTTTAGAACATTTATTGGGTTCCTTAATTTTCAATTGTTTACGTAAGAATAACATAACTTTGTAATACAGTTTCAAACGGAAAAAAGATTATTCGTACAGAAATTTTGGTAAAAATAACCGCATTTTTCCGGTAAACGAAAACACTGCCATTTATACTCGTAATTATAAATATACATTCTTCAAGTTTTAAATTTCAAATAACTTCAAATTGAAACATGCATAATTTGACAATGTCAAACCTGAACATTTAAAATTTCAATTTCAACAATAGTTAACTGTAGAAGGCTTACAAATATTTGAAAGAACAATTTTAAGTGATGTATTCGAAATTAAACGATTTCAAACTGAAAAGTTCAAAATTGTATGATTTGTTCAATTGTGAAAGATTACAATTTCTGAGGAATGAATCTTAAATTTTGAACGCTGAAATTTGAATTGATCGTTCCATTTCGCCAATTTCAATATTACAGATACTTCGAAATACTCATACTTTGAAAAAAAGAAGACACTATTTGTCAGTTATATGAATTAACTTCAAAGGGTTTCATTATAAAAAAAGTTTCAATTTCCCTTGTCGCTCGTTAGGAGTGTCGGAGCGCGGACGTTGAAGAAAAACCAACGTCTGAACATATCATATCGTCAATCCATTACTGCTTGACAGTATCTCCCAAAACTGTCGGTGGTGCGAGTCGGTTAGGCCAGAGTCTTTGAGCCTTATTGAAATCTTGACGGACATAAGAAAGTCGCGAGACAAAAAATACGCGAAAAACGAACAGAAACATAGGAGCTACAATGTAAACGAAGTGAATGAATGAATGACTTAAGAAATTCGATGATAATCATTGTCACTTTTTAAGAAGCTGTATTTTTCGGCGATCGTATTGCTCTTTATAACTGTCAGAACGCGGACGTTGCAGAAGAACCAACATCTGACCATTTTACAATCCATCACTGCGATACTGTGTCTCTCGAAAGTGCCAGTAACACGAGTCGGTTATAGTCAGACAGTTCAAAGTTCGAACATAAATTTCACGGTTTCTTATGGTACATGTATAGTTTTTGGCTTATTAAAACCTTGATGGACATAAGAAACTCAGAAGACACAAAATACGCGAAAAGCGAGTGGAAACATAGGAGCTTCGTTGTGGAAAAAGTCAAATGAATGAACGAAAGAAAGACAAAGTGGGATGATTAAATTAGAAGAATATTATATTAGTAATTCGCAACAAGCTGGTTTTTCAGCGTTAACGTTGCTCTTCATGAGAGTCGGAGCGCGGACGCTGGAAAGGAACCAACGTATGACCATATCGACATTCCATCACTGCATTGCTGTGTCCCCCGCAAGCGCCGGCGATGTGAGTTGGTTATGGTCAGACGATTCACAGTACAAATATAGATTTCGACGTTTCCTATGACACTGAATATAGTTTTTTGAGCCTTATTGGAGTCTTGATGAACATTAGAACGTCATGTCTATAGCATCGCGATATGCTAGTAGATTAACGAGTTTGCCGGATCCAATGAACTTTACCATGTTTAACATTATGGCAATCGCTACTCAGATTCAAACTGAAGCATTTCCGTACACGGGGAAAAACTTCATGCCGATTGGAGTGGAAGGAAGAATTTTCGTCAAACTGACGTACACTTATCAACTGTTACATTGATACATGACAGAAAAAGTCGCGAGACAAAAAACATCCAAAAAGCGAGCGGAAACATAGGAGCTTTCAGATGGACAAATTTCATGGATGAATGATTTAAAATCATTTTGGTTCAGACTAAGTAGATAAAAAACTGTAATTCCATCGATAGATGAAAATAATTCCACTGCCCTATTTAACAACATAACATCAAGACTCATCATGAGTGTTAATTTGTAGTAAGCTGGTTATTCGACTTTTGTGTAGCTCCTTATGAGAGTCAGAGCACGGACGTTGAAGGAGGACCAACGTCTGACCAATTATGGACAATTCTTCACTCCGCGACAGTGCCACTCGAGACCGTTAAATGATATCTCTGCTCGTTATTCGAAAGATATCGGTCTGAATTGTCACGAAGTTTAGAAGCGTAAAGAAGATTTTTTTAAACTGGCATTAGGGTCTAGAATTTTTTTTCTGGTAGAAATAAAATAAAAATTCTAGGCCCTAGTGTCGATGGAAAAAAATCTTCTCTGCATTGATTTCACTCCATTTTAGGCACTGAATGTAGTCTTATGAGTCTAACTAAAATCTTGATGGACATAAGAGAGTCACGAGAAGAAAAACGTGTGAAAAGCAACTGGAAATAAGGGAGCTCCAATGTGGAGAGAGTAATTAAATGGATAAATGAATTCGAAAATTATTATTAATCGTTCGTATCACTCTTCATGTTTGTCAGAGCGCGGACGATGGAGAAGGACCATTGCCTGACCATATCGAGAATTCATCACTGCGTTACTGTGTCTCCCGTAAGCCTCAGTGATACGAGTCGCTTGTGGTCAGACGCTTCAAAGTACAAATATTGATTTCATTTTTTTATGGCACTGAATATAGTTTTTTGGCTCTCATTGAAATCTTGATAGATATTAGAACGTCCTGTGAAAACATCGCGATATGCTTGCAGATTTACGAGGTTGTCAGATTCGATGAATGTTACCAAGCGATCGTTGGTAGCGCCGATGTGTCTGCTCGAGCCATTAACGACCGCTTAAATTTTGCAACGCTCTGTACAGCATTCACGAGCAGTGGGCGTTCGTTGCCAAATGAGAGAGAGTTGCTTTGCTGACTCCGTGATCCCATAGTCTCCCCCTATTTTCATTCCCCCTATTATCTCTCTCTCTCTCTTTTTCAACCCCTCTTGCAACTCATAGTTGGAAACTATTGTTTCTTGTTTCGTTGATGCTTTTTAGCCATTTTGCGTTTGGCTCGGTCCCATGGCACCGTCAGTTCTTGTCCTCTCTCCACCTCCTTGTAACTTCCTCCTCATCCTCTTTGTCTTCCTTCGTGGCATAGATCCATCAGAAATGAGGTCGCTCAGAAATGTGCTTACCACGGCACTTCTTCTCGTATCCACCTCCATGGAAATTCGATGCCACGCGATAAACGCGAAACGATGCATACGTGCTTACCATGGCTCTTCTGACTCTGCCTTTTCGAAAAATAATATTGGAGAGACAAAATAAGCGTTTCATGAGTCAGGGTTTAACAATGATTAAACTAAAATTTAATAACGGCTCATATGCTTCTTTTATTAGAGATTTACTATTATTCTTTAATGATAAAGTTCAGCTTCCATATACCTGTGAGAAGTGAATTCCTATAAAAAAAGATGATTCAAAAAATGACATTTTCTTCGCTACTCGCATTAAGATGAAAGTTTAAGCAAACAAAGATTCAAGAATCAGCTCGCACAGATCACTTCAGGATTGAATGCTGAATCATTCTAGAAAATGAAATTCAAAATCAGTCCGGAATTGCTTTCCAAAAGTTATTTTGAACATCCATTTTGTGGTTTCGCCTCACTGAGCGTTTTTGAATGTTTTTAGGACATGATTTGGAATTGTGCAAATTTCGATCAAAATGATGATATATGTATAAGGATTCAAAATTCTAACATTCTGATAAAAAAACAACAAAACTGAATAGTTTTCAGAACAAAAAAATGTTTCAGTTGCCGAAATAGAATACAGTGTTTGAATATTTGAAGCGGATTTTCCTCAGGATTTAAGAAGCACTAATTATAGACTATAAACAATTTTAATTTCCTGTGGGTGGTGTTAGAAGTTGATTAAAGGTTCTGTAATCTCATGCATATTAATTATTATTCTTATGCGGCCAGTAAATGCATTGCGCCGCTAAAACTTCGTTTATTAATACGAGTTACCCTCGTAAAGTAGAGGCGCATCGTTGGCATCTTTACGGGCTCTTAATTACAGGACGAGTATCTTCCTTGGCGCTAAATCTCTAATACGCTGCTAAAGCTTTTCTTCAGAATCTGTCAGAATCCCTCTCACAATGATCCTATCTTTCTAAATTAGAAAATGAAATCTGTTCACATTTTCATTTATTATTTTGCGAGTAGTTTTACATAAACTATTTGGAGTAAGTTACCGATTCGCTTTAAAATGAAAAATAGCTGAGAACCCTCAAAATCTATCAAATCCCATTAGAATCTTATAAGTCTCATGAAGTTTCTTGATATTCCTTGAAACATTATGAAAGTACTTCAAATCTTCACAACCTGCTACGATCCCACAAAACTCCTTGAAAAACCCCTGAAATCAATTAAATAACATTCTTTGACATTCTAAAATTCTTTGAAAAATCATTGGAATCTTTGACAATACCCTAAAGTCTCTAAAGTCCATTGAAGTCTCACGAAATTCTTTTATATTCTAGAAATCTATTAAATAACTCCTAAGATTTTTTTGAAATATCCTAAAATTTTATAGGACGTATAAAACCTTTTCATATCTTTCGAAATTCTAGGAAATTCTATAAATCTGAATGGAATTCTTCTGATACCTAAAAATTGATAAAATACTTGGAAATTTCTTGGAAAACTCGCTTGAAAATTCCTTGGATGTTAAAAGACACTTCAACTTTGAAACCCTTCAAAAGCCCCTGAAATCTCTTAAAATCCTTTGAAATTCTTGAAATTTATTGAAAATTCTTTGGAATCTTATGAAAATACTTGAAATATTCGGAAATCTCTCCAGATTTTCTGAGATCCTGCGAAATCTAATAAAATACGTCATTGAGTGCTTTTAAAATCCCCTAAAATTATTATAATCCTCGGAAATTTCTATAAAATCTCTTGAAAATTCGTCAAATTGCATGAAATCTGATGATATTTCTAGAGATATTTTAAAACTACCCTAAAATCTTTGAAATTCCTCTAAGTCCTTTGAAATCCCTCGAAATACCTTTGAATTCTTGAACTCTATTCAAAACTCCTTCCAATTTTTTTAAATATCCTAAAACCTTATTGGATCTGTGAAATCTTTCCAAATCTTCCGAAATTCTAGGAAATTCTTTAAAACTTTCTGGAATTCTTATGAAACCAAAACATCAATAAAATCCTTCGAAATTTCCTCCCATAAAATATTTGAAAATCTCTTCAAATCTTTGAAGTTTTTTAAAATCCCTCAATACTTTTAAATAAATGAATTAAAACCCATTAAAATATTTGAAGTCTTATAAAAACCTTTGAGACCCTAGGAAATTCAATAAAATACCTGATCGAGTGCCTTCAAAATCCCTAAAAATTATCAAAATACACGGGAATTTCATAGAATCTCTTGAAAGCCCGTGAAAATACATAAAATTCCATGATATTCCTGGAAATCTTTTTGAACTACCCAAGAATTTTGAAATTCCTTCAAATTCTTGAAATCTATCGAAAACTTCTTGAAATTTTCCAAAATATCTTTAGAATTTATGAGACATATACAATCTTTCCAAATATTCCAAATTCTAGGAAATTCATCAAAACTTTCGGAAATTTTTATGATGCCTGGAAATCAATTGAATCCTCGAAAATTTCTTCACATTTTTTCAATATCTTGAATATTCTTTGGAATATAAAATACCCTCAAATGTTTAAAATCCTTTAAAATTCTTTAAAGTCGCTTAAAATTCTTAAAATCCATTGAAAATTCCTTGGAATCTTTTAAAATATCCTAAGATACTTAAAACTCTTTAAAATCCGAAAAAAATACTTGAAATATTTGGAACGCTCAATTTTTTAGAAATCTTTGAAATCCCTCAGTTGCTGGTAATAAATTCATTGATTTCTATAAAAATATTAGAAGTCCTATGAAATCCTCTGAGATCCTGAGAAATTTAATGAAACACCGTACTGGGTGCATATAAAATCCCTTGAAATTATTAAAATCCTCGGTTATTTTTTAAAATCTCTTGAAAACTCGTGAAATTATATGATACCTGATAATATTCATTGAAATCTTCTTTATAAGTCTTATGATATTCTTCCAAATCTGCCTACATTCCAGGAAATTCTTTAAAACTATATGAAATTCTTGCAATGACCAAAGAATAATGAAATCAATGGAAATTTCTTGAAAGTATTTAAATCTCATGAAAATTCTTTGGAATGTTTGAAAATATGCTAACATTTTCAGAATCCCTCAAAATCCCTTGAAATCATCTTCAATCATCGAAATCTGTTGAAAGTTTCTGAGAATTTTCGTAAATATCCCACAATATTTAAAATTCCTTAAAATCCCATAAAAATACTTGAAATATTTGAAGATTTCTAGAAATCTTTGAAATCCTTAGAAACCCCTTAATACTTGTGAAATTCATTAAAATATCTTAAAGTGGGAGCTATTAAAATCCTTTAAAATTATTGTAATCCTTTGTAATATGTGTAAGTCCTCAGATATTCCTTTGGAATCATCCAAAATGTCCTAAAATCTTATAAATCATATGAAATCTTCTCAAATCTTCAAAATTCATGAAAATTTTTTGAAACAGCAAGAGATTTTTAAAAAATCTCTGCGAAATTTCCTGAAATATTTTTAAATCTCTCACGGTAGGGCTGACCCAACTTTAATTCCAAGGTCCTTGCATATGAGATTTTCGGGTTGATTATGGTATTCTATGATGCCACGGACATTTTAACACCAAGAACAAAAAATCCGTTGGGCTTTTTTGGAAAAGTCGATTTTTTCAAAGCATTTCAAAATAAAAAAAACCTAATTTAATTATAAGGTCTTTGCATAAGGGGTTTTCTAAGTGATTACGCTAGTCTGTAAGCCCAGACATTTTGAAGCTAGACATAAAAAAAACATGAGGCCCTTTTTTAGAACGTCGATTTTTATGTTTAAAATATTAAAAATTGAAAAATTATTGTTGTTACTTGTTTTGTGTCAATATTATAGAGTATAAATTCTGAAACCTAAGATGTTAACAGAAAGCATTAATGTCCCAAAAATTCATAATTAATTCGACTATATATTAAACAGAATAGTTTCTCATGCGATTATCTTTTACTATATTCCCTTCAGAAACTGTTTTGTTCAAAAAAAATCAAATCAATTATGAATTTCAGGAAAATTAGTGCTTTCCGTTAAAGTCCTGAGTTTTAGAATATGTTATTTATGATATTAAGAGTACGAAATGTCTACCGTTACGGAATTTTGCGTAAGAACAACCCCTTTCAAACTTGTTCAAGGCTAATTTATGGAATTTTCCGTGGCTCTAGCCCTAACACTATACTTGACCAGGTTAGTCTCGCCGAAAATTCCGTAACACTTGTCAGTGCCTTAACATTATTTTCAAAAGCAAGTGAAAATTAGGATTTTTTAATTTTCAATTTTTAAATATTTTGAACATAAGAATCTACTTTTTCAAGAAAAGTCCAATCGATCTTTTTATTTTTGACCTTAAAATATCCGTGGTATTACAGACTACATTGAACAGTAGGAAAATCTCATATGCAAGGACCTTGCAATTAAGTTTCTAGATTTTTTTCAGTTTTGAATATTTTGACAGCGAATTTCTTCATGAAGGATCCGATGGACTTTTTTGTTTTTGGCATCAACATGTCTGTAGGATTACAGACTACCAGAATCAGTTTAAAATCTCATGTTCAAAGACCTTGCAATTAAATTTTCGGAATCTTTTTATTTTGTAATACTTTGAACATAAAAGTCAACTTTTTTAAGAACGGCCCGATGGATTTTTTGTTTCTGTTCTTAAAACGTCCGTGGGACTATAGACTACCATAATCAGTTGAAAAATCTTATACGTAAGGACCTTGCAATCAAATCTGGTTCAGCTCTATTGTGCTCTTCAAATCATTGAAATTTTGCGCAATCCCTTATTTCTTCCGAAGTCTTTTGAAATATATAAGAACATTATAAAATGTTTAGAAATTTTTAGTATCTATTGAAATCCTTCGAAATTCCCTTAAAATCCCATAAAATACCTCCAAAATCTTCGACATTCTTTAAAGTCACTTGAAATCAACAATTTTTTAAATCTATAGAAACTGCTTAAAATCTTTGAAATAATATCAAATTCCTTAATTTATCATTGCGAAATTCCTTAAACTGTCTTAAAATCTTTTTAATCTTCTAAAATTCCAAAAAAAGTTTGAAAGGTTTGAACATTACTTAAAATAATTAAAATCCTTAGGAATCCTACGAGCTTCCTCAAAAGCTGCTGGAATCCTTCGCAATATTTTTAAATTCTTTGATATATGTTGGAATCCTTTGAAATCCCTGGAAGTCCTTGAAATATTTAAAAATCTTCTGAACTGTTCAAAAAAAATTGCGCACAACCGCTTTTACGGCCAGTATGCAAGACTTTTACTGTACCAATTTCTTAATCCCAGTCCGCCTCTAGATTCAGTTGATTCGAGACTGATTTTAATTAGGAAAACAATTCAAAGGCGGAGTGGAAGCAGAGAGACTCAAGATTCGAGGAATATACAATCGAACGACGAATTCACTCGAATGAGCAAGATCAACTTATTTTTATCTCAAAAGTTCAGGCGTATTCCGCAAATTCGGAAGAACAAATCAAGGGAACTCGAGGATGAATACACTCTGCTTGGAATAATTTGATATCGCAAATCCAGCAATCTGCTTGAGTAAATCCTGCGACTGTAAATTCGGCCTGGCTAATATTGTCGTTCCTTATATGTCGACTGTCGAGCTCATCCGCTTTTATTCTTCTCTTCTCGTTGATTGCATTTTCGTATTAGTCTGAAAGGTTAATTCCCAAAGTGTGTCAATAAACGGGTCAGAGGAAAGATATTTGTATTGGGATTAAGAGGTTTTTGGTGGATTATTGTTACAAACCTTTTTTAAAATGAATTAAAATTTAAGAAATTAAATTCAGAATGAATCAAAACTTAAATTCTTCTTCAACGCCATGCATTTAAAGTTAAACACGATATTATTGGAATTGAAAAAAATCAAGAATCTAACGACAAAATTTGGACAACACACTTTTAAATGTCTTCATTGAACTGAAAAACCCAAACTAAAAGAGAGGGAAGAAAAAGAAGGGTACCTCCAAATTTCCTTCCTTCTTTTTTCTTTCGTCGTTTCCTTTTACTTTTTTTGAACACTATCAAAAAAAATTTACAAAAAATCTACCAACATTTAGTTGTTCATTCAAAACCATTCCATTATTTTTGAATTTTACTCTTTTTCTCGGGTGAACCCGGTATTTCATCATCAGCCTCGGACCAAGTCAAGTGCCTGCTGAGTTAAAGATGTTGAGAATACAACACGATGTTTGAAACCTCTTGCGAAGATGTTGTAGTAGGTAAAAAGTTAGGTGTATGGTGTAGTTTGAAGTTTTTCCCTTACCACTTTTGTCCTTATGCAGCGGCCGAAAGTGCTGAAGGTGACATTAATCGCCTCTAGATGCTTTTTTAGAGCTCCCATTTGTAACAGCATAGGGTTTCAGTCACCTATTTCCTGCTGGTCTAGAAAGTTTCTTACAATGCGACAGGTGTTTAATAGAACCGCTTTATGAGCTGCTGCCAGTACCCTGCTGACTTCTAGATGTTCGAGATGTTCAGTGCATCTTGCGTGCACATTGACTGTCGCCGATATCACAATAGGATGAGTAGATGCATGTTTCACATTCCTCCATATTATCTTCACTTCACGCCTTAACTCGATATTCATATGGATCTTGCTTGTATAAGTTACCTGCAAGTTCTTAGTCTTTAGTTTAGGGCAATTTGTTGATCTATAATGCCCGTTACATCATTATGTCTATGCATGTACTTTCTCTGAGCCATCACGCGACAACCATCAATAGTGTGCTCGATGGATTCGTTGGTATCTTCACACAATCGGCACCTATCAACCACGTCTTGATGTAAGACATGTTTGCGATAGTTTCTAGTGCTAATAACCCTGTCCTGGATCGCTTTCATGAATTCCTCCTTTTCCGGAAACAGGACGCACCTTTCCAGCCAAATATTGGATGTCTCTTTGTCCTCTTCACGTTGATCTAACGTTTAGGGGTAGTAGCCGTGGATAGATTTTTGGCTGCATTGCGTTTCTAAATCCTCTACGGCTTCTGCCCTGATATTTAAGGCTTCCTTTGAGGACAAGTTCAAGGGCGGGTGATCAAGATCTGCTTCACAGATAGTGTTGTCGAGTACAACATTTTTCTTGCTGTTAAAATAGTTTCGCAACTGTATAACTTGTGATATACACAGTTTCTTGACATCTACAATGCCTCGATCCCCTTTATACCAAATTTTACTTGCTGTTAAAATAGTCTCGCAACTGTATAACTTGTGATATACACAGTTGCTTGACATCTACAATGCCTCGACCCCCTTTATATCGTAAAAGAACTACCCTATCAATTGTCGAATTACTGTGGTGCATTCAGTGCATAGTTATTTCTACGCAGATGTTCTTTTTATCCTTTCAAGGTCGGTGTTCGACCACTTGATGAGCCCAAAAGAGTACATCAGGCTAGGGATGGCATAGGTGTTGAAAGCCCTGATTTTATTGGCCGAATTGAGAGAACTCTTCAGAACTAATCTGAGTCTAGTAGTGAAGGCAGTCATTAGGCCTTTCTTAACTATCGTATGCTGAATGCCCTTAAACTAAGAAATACACAGCTATTTATGTAACTCACGTTCAACCATTGCCTCAATGTGATCCTCGTTCTCGTCTTCTTATTCTGCGGTTCCTATTTCTCCCCTGATCACATGCACTGTTCTACATTTATCTAGTCCAAATTACATGTGGATGTCATTGGAAAACTGTTTCTTGAAATGGTTCACTTGCTGTAGTTTCTTGTTTGAACTAGCGCACAGTTTCAAATCATCCAAGTACAGAAGATGGGTCAGTTGATGATCATCCTCCTTATCATGTACTCTGAACCCATGAGACATACTATTCAGTGTTTTGCTTTATGGATTCATCGCCAAACAGAACCATAATGCACAAAAGGAGTCTCTTCGAAAGATACCCGCAGTAGTGCGAATTAATTTAGTCATCCTTGGTTGCCCATGATCAGAATACTTGATTTTTGTTCCCAAAAGTATGATCGCGCGACGTCAGAAGTCGATGATACGTGGGCAGATCTTGTAAACTTTCAAAACTGCAAGCAAATAGTCGTGTGATACCGGAGAGAAGGCTTGCTTGTAGTCAACGTAAGCCATGTGCAAGTTTCTTTGATGTTTTCTAGCTTATGCCATGACCCAAGCGTCTATAGTGACTAGATCATTACTGCCCCGCGAGTTTTTACAACATCCTTCTCGTTCTTCTGTTAGGATGTTATTCTTGTCGCAATAAGAGTAAACCTTATCCGCAATTACAGCTGTGAGGCACTTACAAATCGTTGAGAGACAGGTTATTGGTCGAAATTCAGTTGGATTTTGAACATCTAGTTTTTTAAGCAACATATACGTAGTACCTTCGAGCATAAAGCCTGGCATCAGATCTGGTTGTTCGATGATCTTTTGGAAACACCTTGCCAACGCAGGATGCACACTCGTTAGGTACTTGTACCAGAAATTGTGCACCATGTCTGGAACTAGGGCTTTCCAGTTACTTGCTTTTTTCAAAACCACTGAAACGCCTGAGTCTGTGATGTTAGTCGGCTCCATTGCAGGGTTATTGCTTGCACTTTGTTCCTCTAGTTGGAACCACGCAGCTTCTAAGCTGATTACATTTGTTTTTCCTCAAACACCTGACCACTAATCAGCCATGTCGTCTAACTGAGGAACTTTGGTTTCTTGCCGGATATTTTGCTGTTTACTTGTTTCACGATAGAACATGCCTACATCCACCTTGAAGGTTCGATTTTGCTGCCTCCTTGCACTACTCTTATTGAACCGACGCAGTCTAGCAGTGATAACATTGAGTTTCTGCCGTTAAGAGTCTATAATCTCTTGCAATACAGCTGGTGCCAATGCCTCGATGTTCCGAGGGTGATTGATTTTAGTAACATGACGTGTCATCTTTCTGGTTCTTATCCTTTCTTATATTGAGTTGATCGACTCAATTTGCTCCTTACTTCGCTGACATCCATATTCAACCTGATTTTTCATGGTGGATCTCGCTCCGTTCCTGAGGCACCTTTTACGCAGTTAGTTCTTCGTTCACATGCATCGGCAAAACCTTATTGTTTGGGTGCCCCATCAGCGTATGCAGATTCCCTGTAAGGAACATCTTTGGCAGAGAATGCCTTTGAGTTGGTTCTTTATCCCTGAACTCTGGTGGAGCTTAACCCAAATTTATCTGAATCTGCTTTAGTTTTTCTAGGATTTTGCTGTTTACATCAACGGGAACGTTAATGTCCGGATGTGGTTCTAGCGAATCCTGTACTTGTTCTTCATTATCCCTACCACCCATGCCTTCAGCTTCAATCACCTCTTTATTATCCACACATTCCATAGGAATTTCATAAATAGGAGGCTGTTGTTCTACTTCAATTTTGATGGTAGCTATTTTAGCTGCTAAAAGAAATTTGTTGATAGATATTGAGCATTTTTATCTGCTAGATTCTGTGCCTTTCTTAGTGTGGCTTGATGCGGGTACTTGAGTAAGAAGAGACGATGATATTCTCTCCTCATACTTTGCCCACTATTCTTTGCCAGAAAATAATGGCACATTACACCTCTGTTCATATCGTATGAATCAGACCATCTGCCTCTGGAGGATGTGGTAGCACTGGATCATTATCAGGTTGCACAGAAATATCAATAGCACGACGTTTTCCCCGCCGACTCAATCTGACGTTTAATCTCCATTACTCGGTTTCCTGAGATAAGCAGATTATTTGGGATGTCCTTATCCTTAGTGATAAGATCTCTTACTGTAACTCTCTGTATATCAGGATACTTTGCAGCGAACTTTTTCCTAAAATTTCGTCCCTTCTCGCGTTTAGTTTCAAACTTCGCGCTTTCATAATAGAGACGCATCAATTCTTCTATCATGGTTGTATTCCAGTTGATGCTTTCCCACGGTATTCCTGTTTAGGTGGTTTGCTGCAAATCGCTAACGCTAGCCAAAGCATCCCCGTCAGACATAGTTGATGCTGCACTATTTGCCGTTTGTCGCAGATGTTCTTGCTGGCCAGATTGTTTATCGATGAGATCTGCCTAACCATCACGCAGCTCACCATCACCACCATCTCGCATGCTGTGGCCCCCAGCGGTGCTTCAGAGTTGCCCAGACGATCCTCGGAAAGCGAGTATGGATTCATTATATTTTCCAAACTCTCCATTATTTGTGGGTTTTGGTGTTCCTTTTAGTCCCTTTCCGCTTCGTTCTCCGCCTGTTTGGCATGGGAAACCCTGTCAGTACCAATGCTACCACTAACATAGCCATCAAAGTCATGAGAGGAAAGCTCGAGCCGTACCTATTATTATTATTGTTATTATCACTATTATTATTATTATTATTATTATTATTATTATTATTATTATTATTATTATACAATTAAGAGAAATCTCTTTCGAGGCAAGCATAGCTCGTTCGGTTCTAGCCTCGTTGAGCTACCGGGGAGCAAGGAATTTATATAGCAAGTACTATATAAGTGAGGGATGTGTAGGAGAAGGAAAAGATTTTGGATCAATCCAAAAGTCGCGTCCTGCTCATTCGAACGACACATGCTTTCCACGACAATGCTTTGGCACGGCTCACTGATCAATCTCTCTAGCAATTACCCTAAGCGAAAAGCTTTACTGAGGTATCATACATCACGATTCACACATAAACACTCAAGCTGACCATAAGTATCCAAAATCTTTTGTATCGGGCGTCACTCTTCTTCTTATGAACGATTGTCCTCCACACATCCCTATCCCTGCATACATGTTTTGCTTCCTTTACATCCATACATCTTCTCATGCAAGCTCTTACGTTTCTACGACTCTTTATATCTCTTCGCTTCAGAGTCTCATTTCATATTCTAACCATTCTTTCTTAAGTCTACCTATGGGAACGCTACTATTTACTTTACCTAAATGCACATGCTTCCCTGAAAGTCCTTCATTCATTTTTTCAACATGATCAAATCATCTCAGCAAATTTCCTTTACTTTTGATAATCAGTGTTTCTTCTACACCACATTCCTTGAAATCACACTCATTATAGACTTTGCCCATCAGAGTTTTATCGTACATATTCCGCAGGAATTGCATGCCAACAGCATTCACTTTACTCCTATCCGTTTTTTGATACGTCCGAGTCTCACTACCATATAGCACGATGGGTACAAGCAGCGAACTGCATATTTCAATTTTAACTTCCTTCGTTACATTTTAACTTCTAGTAATAGCTCTTACAATGTCGATAACCTCTGTTTATAACCTCGTTTATACGTCTGGATATGTCTTCATCCATCTTTCCGTCAGCAGTAAGTGAACTTTTAAGACACACGAAATCATGAATCTTCTCTTTGTTTAAGGCAATGTTGCATACTGTTTTCTCACCCCTTTATTCAAGCATAATAATTTTTGTTCAGTTCTATTCGCCTTATCGAAGGCTTTTTCCAGACTAACAAATGCACAGAAAACTTTTTTGGTTACTTTCAAACTTCTTCCTATGAAATGCCTCAAGCTAAATATTTGATCCGCACATGATCTCCCTGGTACAAGTCCACATTGGAGCTCCCAGATCCTTCCTTTTGATATTTCCATGATCTAACTATTAAGTAATCTGGTAAATATTTTGACCGCGGTACTTAGTACGCTGATAGCTCTATAATAATTAGTACGGTCACCTTCATTACCGTTTGCCTGGTAGAGTGAAACGAAAATCGCCTGGCTCCAATCATTCTGACCTTCACCATTTTAAGCACACATATTCATAAATTCTCTCAGCCACACAAGCAAATTTCCAGAACCGCTCTTAAACATTTCAGTGGTCATACCATTCAAACTAGCACCCTTATTGTTCTCCACTGAAAGAAATTCTTGGGTATTATTTTCCACATGATTATGGTTGAGAATTTCTATCCGAGTTAATAAAAAAATATTTTCTTTTAAACCAGACGTATTTTTATTACGAACCATAAAGATAGAAGGTACAACAATACTAGTATGGTTAAGGTAGTATGTTTGATTTGGGAACTCAATTATCTCAAAAAACAGCCATGCAGAATATGGCCCGATCACCCCAACTTTTGGCTTGGTGATCCACTACTTCACTGTGACTTGTCACCTGACACAGTCTGACGCGACGCTTGTCACGCGTTCCATTTCATATCTGTTAATTGACAAATTAGGAATAAGTATCTCATTCATGAAAGCTTTTTTTAGAAAATTTAAAGGATAATGTGTTTCTGTTAATAAAGGAATATAAGATTCACCCAGAAACATACTACAAACTCTTGATTTTTGAAGAGTTTGAGTGTTCCTGAAAATATAACTCCAAATGACGTTAGTATAAGGAATAATTTTTCTGGTCGGGCTCTATAGAAAACTTCAGAAGACTTGATTTTCAGTGAGTGAATTTATATTTCCTGCAATTGTACATAAATTTTCTTCAAGCTCTTACTAGAAAAACTTTCATTGATAACGAATCATCTGATGCTCCAGGGTTCTACATTGTATTATGACAGTTATTCAAGTAAAGCTGGTCCATGCAAACTCTGATATGAGAGATTCAAGCACGCAATTCTATGACTCAGGAATACGATTTTGGGATATTTTACAGATAAATATTCTTGTTATATCTACAATCTATACGTAACCATAATAGTGTGCCTAAAAGAGACAATCCGTATGGTTGTAGCTGAACGAGCAATACAATATGGTTAGAATTACCAGAATTATGGGTGTACCGTCCAATTATTTCTTTTAATGTTTAGTTTTCCAATTGCGGATGTAATGTCGCGGATATCATTTCTTATTTCTTCACTCACAACGGGATTGTCTAACGTATCCTCTTCTGTATCACCGTTTTTATGCTGCATAGGTTCACTTCCATACAATTTTTTGAAAAAATCGCTAACACAGTCTTTCACTTTATCCGTATCCCATACCAAAGAAAAAGCAAAAGATAAAGTTAACATCGATTCCAGGTGTGAGATTTGCTGCAATAGGGATGAACCTTTCCGGATAAGCTTAGCATGAAGCGGAGATAATTTCGTAATTTGAAACTCGTCCGGATAACTTTTCGTCTGCTTTCACCTCAATTTTTATTCGAAAAGAAGCGAGAGTTGAGACGCCAGCGCTATCTACCGTCATTTGAGGTCATTATACTGCAGCAAAATGGCGGCTCCCAGCTGATAGAAACTTTTTGGTGAATGCTGTTAAATGAGTTTTAGTGTGTTTACGATTGTATAATCTATTTCAGAGGAGATTTACAAACGCGAACAATGTTCTAATCGTGTTTTTCGTTACCGATCCTATGTTCCACCTCGATTTGATCACTTCAGCTCTGACAGTTTCTTTTTCGATGTTTACTAAGTCACAAATTGCTTGAATGCTCAGTCCTCGAGTTGATCGGATAATTTCACTCACTTTTTGATGTGACCCTCTCATCCTCAAAGTTCTCAATCCAATCGAAAACTTGAGTACGAGATGGACACTCATCACCATAAACTTCCTTCAGCAAATTACACGTTCCTGTAACAGATTTTCCAAGTTTCACAAAAAACTTCACGTCGACGCGCTGTTCTACGTTCACACTCAAGATAATTTCGGCGGCGCTCAGGTAGACGGTCAACTTCGGACAAAGGTTTCTGTCGAACTGAGGGTCGTACAAACTTGTAATTTGGAGGGTAGGGGAGGAGAGTTGAAAGGACACAGATCAGTATCAGACCCTGCTTGTTGTTGCCGAGGCCCCAAGCAAGCGGCAAAAAATCAGTTCTGTTACTTAATAGCCACAACTTGCATGCCATAAGAAACAATCAAAAAACTTCACATTATTAAAATAATGTATTTTTTCATATTTTGACCACTAAAATCAATAAACGATGTTTCATGCAAATCTTTCGATGAGATCTTCTGTAAATGGGGCAGGTAAGAAAGGAATAATGAAAAGAAGGGCTACTGGAAAGAAGATAGAGGTGTGATCAAACTCAACCCTACCTTTTCCCAGTATCCCTTTTCGCAAAGACGCTACTCTCTTAGCCTCTAGAATGCCTGTCTCTACATTTTTATTCAAAACAGTGGTTTTTTTAAACGTTGACCTTGAAAATGACTTTTAGACTCGTCTTTGACTTGGGCTCCTTCGACGCCCTCACCTACGACTCGTCCTAAAAACATTGCACTTGTCACAAAAAGGCCTTCGCCTCCCACTTAATACGCAATATACCAATGTGTCTATGTCAGCTCCGACTATCATTACATGCATTTTGAAAGGAAATTCATGAAGATACGTCAATCCTGTCCATAGTTATAGTGGAACATTGATAACATGAAGAAAAAATTTACAAACAGATACGAGGATCGTTTGACAGGTAAGGTGAATTTCCCACTAAATTGCGCCAAAATGAAGTGTACGCCTAAGAAAGAGCACTATCCAAACTAATCTCTACCAAGCTTTAGCCAAAATCAAAGCTTAGTTTGCGTTTAGCATACGTTTGAAGTGAGCGTATCAGTAGTTTTCGAAAAAATGGAAAAAGAAGAGTTCCGTGCAGTGATAAAACATTCCTATTTAAAAAAGTGGACGGCCGTGCAGATCAAAGCCAAGTTAGATTATGTACACGGGGAGATTGCTCCGTTGTTGGAAACCATTTATTTTCAAATAAACAAATTTAAACGTGGCTGAACACAACCAAAGATAAAGCGCGCTCAATTGATGAAGGACGCCCAGTTGTGGTCATCACATCGGATATAGCGGAACAACTTCATCATATGGCCTATAAGATCTTGCACGAAAAACTGGAGGCTAAGAAGGTGTGTGCAAGATGGGTGCCGCAATTGCTGACTCTCGATCAGAAGTGCAACCGAAAAGTCGTTTTAGTGCAGAGTTTGGCGAAGTTTAATCTTAATCCGCAGGACATTTTGCATCGATTCGTCGCTGTGGAAGAAATATGGATCAACCACTATACACCTGAGACAAAACAGCTGTCAAAGCAGTGTGTACTGCTAGGAGGAAGTGCGCCAAAAAAGGCGAAGACTGTTTTGTCAGCTGAGGAAGTGATACCCACAGTATTTTGGGATTCCCGGGGAATCATCCGCATTGGTTACTTGGACAAGGGCAAAAATATAACAGGAACATACATTGCATCATTATTGGACCGATTGAAAGCCGAGCTACGAAAAACACAACTGCTATCGATGCACAAAAAATTTCTGTTTCATCACAACAACGCACCGGCTCACACCTCCGCAATCGCAATGGCAGAAATACACGATCGGGGCTTCGAATTGATTCCTCATCCACCCTATTCTTAGGACTTGGCTCAGCGCGATTTTTTTCTGTTCCCCAACTTGAAGACCTGGCTCGGTGGAAAGCGATTCTCGTCCAATGAAGAAATAATCGATGTCGTAAATGCGTATTTTGCAGACCTCGGAAAATCTTACCTTTCTTGAGGAATGAGGAAATTGGAATCTCTCTGGACTGAGTGTGAGGCCCTTGAAGAAGACTATGTTGAGAAATAAAGACAAACTTTTCAACAAAAAAAATGTTTACATGCTTTTTTACCAAACTTATTGAACGAATCTCGTGAGTCTTCTTTTCGCTGCGCGTATTCGACTATAAATGAAGATCCTATTAAGAGAAAGATTGAACCGCGTTTGACGAACTTTGGTGAGATGCTGCAGTTAGGAATCCACGTGGAAACCAGAGTGAGAGTGAGAGAGTTGGGTTATATTATGCTCGTTAGCTCGACCGGGGACCTCAAGTTTATGTTAAATTGTCTTGGAACCTTATGTGTCGGCATGGGCACCTTCATTGGCTTATACACGTCCCTTGTGACAGTGTGTGGTTGGAAGAAAACTTGAGGAAACTTGCTACTGGCTTTGGCAATTTAAAAGTTCGCCTTCCACGCAAAATGGGGTCGTCGTTCGCCTCGTTCGCCTAGTCGTTGTCGGCAGTTGGAAGCCTTATCACAGCACGTACGAGCGTACCAGCAATATTATTTCCGGTGAATTCAAACTCCCAAGCCACCCCATTTTCTTGCACAGCACAGTCGGAAAGAGATCTCGTCGCGACCAAGCAAAGGTGAGATCGACAGGTTCTACAGCAACGAACACGGCCAAAATTGCCCTCAGATTCTTCTGAAATTCTGAAACGTTCTGCCCTACAAACTGCTTCTTTCAACAACTCCGGAAAACTTTTAACACCAAGAAACTTTTCAGAAATCGTGGCAAATCTCTTATCGACCACAGACATTATATTTGAAATCGACTTGGGGTTAATCTTCGTTTCCGCTCCAGATATTTTTCGAAATTTTTGCTGGAAACTTGTTCCTGACAGAAAAAAAAGTTTTATTGGGATCCCATTAGGATTAAAAATTAAGTCTCATTGCAGCACTATGTAGCAAATTTTCTTGAAATTGTTAAAAAATTGAAATAGGGACACAACTACTAAAAATGTTCCATTTAATTTTTTCCAGCATTTTTATAAATGCTCATATGATTTATGTCTTCAAAAAATACTGCTGAAAGAGGAAATGGTCCTGTTTCAGCAGGATCATTTTGGAACATAAGCAGAACTTATAAGAATTAAAGGAAAAATTACATGAAACTGTTTTAGTAGGTTTGTCCCAAAAACATTTTTCCATGACAGGACTTTTCTTCAAATTTTTGAGGGTATGAGTACCGAATTGTATCAGCTTCGAGGAAAACTAAGTGGGAATTTTCCAATTTTTTTGTCACAAAAATAATTTTCCACGATGGAACCGTTTTTTGATTTTTTAGGAACATGACTACAAGTTTCGAGGAAAATGAAGTGTGTTTTCAGAAATCGTGTCATATATTTTATCAATCACAGATATTATACTCAAAATTGACTTGGGGTTAATGTTCGTTTCCTCTACAGATATTTTTCGAAAATGTTTATCGAAACTTGTTCTCAACTGAAAAAGAAGTTCTATTGGAATTTCATTAGGATTCGGAATTAGGTTTTACTACAGCAATTAGTATCAAATTTACTAAAAATTGTTCAAATTTGAAAAAGGAACACAACAACTAGAAATAATCCATTTTATTTTTTTCGAAATTTTCGCAAGTGTTCATAGGATTTATGTCCCAAAAGATATTACTTGAGTCTCAACTTATGTCTCACTACAGCACGATGTAGGAAATTTTCTTGAGACTGATTAAAAATGGTCATAGGGATACAAATAAAAGAATTGTTTCATTTTATTTTTTTCAGCATTTTTGTCGATAATTGAAAAAGACGTTTTATCGGGATTGATCAAAAGCGCAACCGAAAAGACATTTTAGCGCAGTGTTTGGCGAAGTTTAACCTAAATCCGCAGGACTTTTTGCGTCGATTCGTGGCTGTGGAAGAAACCTGGATCAACCACTATACACCTGAGACAAAGCAGCAGTCAAAGCAGTGGGTAATGCCTGCAGAAAATGCGCCAAAGAAGGCGAAGATCATTCAATCATTCAGATTTGGAATCAAGTCACACTACAGCACTATGTATCAAATTTTCTGAGAATTGTTCAAAAATTAAAATGGAGACACAACTATTGGAAGTTCCATTTTATTTTTTCAAACATTTTTGCAAACGCTTATGAGATTTATGTTCCAAAAAATGCTGATCAAGTTTCAGCTTATGTCTTACTATAGCATTATGAAGGAAACTTGCTCAAAATTTAAGAAAAAAATGAAAATGAGGACATAACTAGAAGAAATGTTCAATTTTTTTTCCAAAATTGTTGTCCCTTATTAAGAAAAAAGTTTTATTGAGATCCGAACTAAATTCCACAACACCATGCACTAATTCTTCTTAAAGTCTTTCAAAAATTCAAGTAGCAAAAAGACTACTAGAAAAGTTCCACTTAATTTCTCCAACTTTTTTACAAATCCTCATAGAATTTATGTACTCAAGAAAATATTGTCGAAAGTGGACTAAAGTACGAAAAAAGTTTGAAATTTTTCCTGTTCAGGATTTTTTTGGAACGTAACCAGAACTTGTGAGAATTTTGAAAATTATTACGTGAAATTGTTTTAGTAGATTTGTTCCAAAAAAATTTCTCCATGGCAGAAATGTTTTTGAAGTTTTCGTATGAATTTAAAATTACACTAATTTCGGAAAACACGAAGTGGGAATTTTCTAGTCCTTTTGTCACAAAAACAAATTTTTCATGGAAGCACCGTTTTTTAATTTTCTGAGGATATGATTTGGAATTGTGCAAGTTTCGAGAAAAATCAAATGCGTTTTCAGAAATCGTGAAATGTTTTTTCAGAAATCATGAAATCTCTTATCAACCACAGACATTATACTCGAAATTGACTCGGGTTTAATTTTCGTTTCCACCCCAGACATTCTTCGGAATTTCTCTGATTGAGGCCCACTACAGCAGTAAGGTATCAACTTTTCTCAACATTGTTTAAAAATCCAAATGGGGAGACAAATACTAGAAAAGTTCCATTTCTTTCTGAAATTTTTGCAAATGCTCATAAGGAATTGAGTCTCCCAAAAAACAATGCCGAAATAGGACTAAAGTACAAAAAAGGTTTGAAATACGTCCCGTTTCAGCAGAATTTTTTTATGAGACTCAGCCAGAACTTGTGAGAATTTTGAAAAATAATAAGATGGAAGTTTTTTAGTAGGTTTGTCCTAGCAACGTTCTTTCATGTCAGGACTGTATTTGAACAATTTTGCGGTATGAATTCGGAATTCTACAAATTTTGAGAAAATCAAAGTAGAACGGACTTTTCTAGTACTTTTGCGCTAAAACTAATTTTTTAGGGTAGGATCGGTTGAAAATATTTTTTCGACATGATTCGAAACTGTACGAATTTCGAGAGAAGTTGAATGTGACTTTTTTACTACATTTGCCCCAAAAAAGTTCTTAATCAGAAGATGAATTTTGAAAAAATAAAATGGGTCTTTCCTGGTACTTTCGACCCTATTTAGAATTTCAAAAAATTTATGAAAAGTTGACACTTCAGAATAAAATAGATGTAAAAGCATTTTCAATTCAAACATTTCTCATTAAACGCCTACAAAATTGAATAATTTTTAGAACTAAAAAGTGTTTAAACTTTCTGTCCTAAAAACTTTTCTCAAGTTTATAGATATTATTTAATTTAAATATTTTTCATCCTAGGTCGAACAAAAAACGCATATTTTGGTACAAAAACATGCGAATTCTGGTCTTTATTTGTTGAATACTGAAGCTAAAATAAAGTTTGAAGATATACAACAAAGTCCGCAATTAAGTAAAAAAATATATAAAATTCATTTGAATAATAGACGAAAGTTCTACTGCCCTGTGATTTTTGTGGTAATTTATTGTATTGAGTTCGAGTTTCTTGTGAAAACGTTCGCAATTTATGAAACTTTTTGTGAACCCTTCTCCATTAGGGATTCAAAGGAAAAATTTTTATTTGAATTCACGAAGAGAAAAAAATTTGAGAAGCTTAGCATAACAATTATGAACTAACGAATTAGGCCTTTTAAAGGTCGAAAATAGTAATTTGCATTTTTCATGGAGTCTACTAGTACTCGAAATTAAAAATGCCCACTGATTTCTCGAAGATCTACAACTTTCATTTGAAGACTTTTTCAATACAACCAATACGTTTGAAGTGAATCAAGAAAAAAATGTTTTTCCGGGTTTTCCGGGTAACCCTGGTAATATTGATCAGGAAATTTCATCTTTATCAGAACAAAATTTCACATAATTGCTGTTTATGTAAAATGTGAATAAAAAGCATTCCACGGTGCTTCATTTCACTAAATTTGTATTGTACGCTACACTCCAAGTCCTTGATCTTTTTACTAATATTTTCCAAAGAGATAAAAAGGATTACTGGAAGTAACATAAATTAAAACTACAGGGGATTTGAAACTAATTAAATTTTCAAATATGTAATATATTTTTCATGAATGACAGGAGATATTTTGAAAGAATATCATTGTCGCGCTCAAAATGATTTGGATGTATTATTAACATTTTTAGAATGTGTTTTTTTAAGAAATAGCAAGTATTAAATCTACGAGACGAAAAAACAATAGAGAAAAAGAAAACATGTTTCGATCAAAACCACTAAAATTTACGGAAATATCAATTCATTTAAAAATCGTACAGTTATTTTTGTTTTACAGAAGTTTGAGAATTATCAATTTTGTTTCACTATCATTCTAGTTCAATTTGTCATCTCAAACACACAGAACAATTATACTCCCACCACACATACACTCTTCAAATAGTCAGTACATATTCATTCATCACAGCTATTATAATTTAAGATATAGAAATTTCATATTCATTTACGTTTGTTATTTTAATTTACAATATATCGTTCACTGAGTACAGATTCAAAACTTTTATTTTCAGTGTACGATATCGGATCTTTCGCAGTTCTCATGATTCAACCTCGGAGAATATAATGTTGGATAATCCGACGGAATTCCTTTGGATAGTATTTCTGCATATGCTCAATGATCTTCTTAGATTGCTTGGCTTGCAAAGGAGTGCAACTGCGGCAGTTGTTTTTAATAGCTTCTGGAATCAAGGCTGCAACATAATAAAAACAACACTTTTTTAGACAAGATAAAAATAAAACCTTTAAAATTAAAGTAAACGTGAAGGTAATTGGGACGCCATTTTTTTTGCTTTTTATCTAATTTGAATTAATGAAGACTTCATTTAATACTACAAAATTCTAAGAATACATGAAAATCATCGAATTTTAATTTGAATATGTTTTTAAATAATATATTCAAATATAGATTCAGATATAGATAATTTTTTCAAAAACATCTGAGACGATTTCGATGTGCTTTTTAACGCTAGATATAACGGCTGTCTCAATTTTCCGACTGTCCTAACGGTTGTCAAGATAATCACATAAAACTGAAAAAAAAACACGAAAGTCATCATTAATTTTTTTTTTCAAATTGTGCCATATTTTCATTAACATACTGTATTTTTCTAAATAATTAAGATGTTCAACTTTTATTCTTTGATTCTGACGAGGAATTTCTCACTATTTTGAAATCTACAGAAAAATTTCAAAAATGTTGAAAATTAACAAAATTAGGGCAATTTTTGTGCAAACCAAAAATCCGCGAAAATTCTTTATTGTTATTCAAAAAGACAATAATTTCGAAAATTTTGCAAAACTGAAATAAGAAAAGATTAAGGTGTCTATGTTTGATGATATTGTCACCAAAACATTGTGAAATATAGGAAATATAGGAGAGATATAAGAAAAACTAAATTTTCAAGATTTTAAAATTTCCTTCAAGTTTTTGCAAATTTGATTAAAATGTAAACAATTTTTTTACTTCAGAGAGGGCAAACTAAAAAAGTCCAATTTTTCGGCTGGAAAGGGAGCGAATTTAAAAAGTAAAAAATCGTTCGAGAAATAAATTTTGAAATTATTTTGTAAGCTGGCAGTCTTAGTGTAGTTGAAATTTGAATAACAGATATCCCTGCATATTCAATCATTTTTAATTTAAATAATAAAAATTTGACAGTTTGAAGTTGAAAACCATAATAGTTGAGAAATTTTGAGTTTGAAGCCTTCAATATTGAGAAAATTTAATTTTCAGAAGTTTTACATTATCTTCAACATTTTTCGAATTTTGATCAAATGTAAACAATTTTTTGACATGAAAGTTGAGAAATTGAAAAAAACACACATTTTGCTGCTGGAAAGGGGGCAAATTTATAAAGTCAACAGTTTTTCGACTTGAATAAGTGAATTCTTCAAACTTTAATCAGACTGATAGCCTTATTAT
>JAUMHM010000005.1:5732113-5742990 GCA_032362435.1 Melikaiella ostensackeni
CATTCCCAAATAATTGTTTTTTTATAAAATTACGAATAAATTCAAATTGGAGTTAAATCCTTGTTCAATCATTTCTTCGTAATTTAGCACCTTTTCACTTTCTGACATTTCAACGTTTAATTGGCAGAAACCTGGTTTGAATTATAGCTTTCTTACAGATCAACCCTCGGACACGTTACATTCCACGAGAATCAGCGCCATCGGACGGGATAAATGGTTAACTAGTGATGTACTGTTAGTAATATGACTTTATGCGCATGTGCGAAGATTGCCTTGACATTCGCAATTGTAACCTTCAACTTTCTTTTCGCTTTGCAGCCATAGAAGTTGCATTTTCTCACATATGTGCAATGAAGTATCTTTCTCTGGTGAAATAGACATCTTTCATTCCTATTTGGATTCTGAAAATTTTTTGAGAAAAGTTGGTACTTGAGTACTGATTTGGGATCTTATTGGGACTCTGTTGATACTGTAATTTCACTTGTATAACTATTTGTCTAGATAACTCGCAACTATCTTAACTTTTCCATCACGTCAGTTTGCAATTCTAGCAACCCTGATGCACCATCTGAGATACTTTGACAGTTCGTTTGTTTACAAGTCATTCAAGTATAGACGTGTTTTGAAGGACGGAAATTGAAAGTTACAATGTACGATCTGCGGTTTTTGGTGTCATGCATGGGGTTAAACTTTAGATCAGTTGAAAGTGTAATAGACTCCATTCACTCATCTTACTGTCACACTCTGTGGCTTATGCCATCGTCTACAAGAGGGAAAAGGAAAGAGTGAAAGACGCTTAAGTCCCGAACGCCCTTGGCCACAGGAGCCTGAACTCTGAACGATGTGAGCATAGAGTGAGAAATGGAATGGCGGGAAGGGTACATGAGAACAATAAATAATGACGAAGGTTGGGAGGGTCGTCTACAGGGTACAAGGTCATGGGATGAAGAGAACGAATTGTATTTTCTGTGGGAGTTAGGAGAGACTCAGTCTACTCTAGTTATCACATTTCCAGGTATACAATTACCTTTCAAGTGGTGTAATACAAAGATTACGCATAGAACGTGCCTCAATGAAGTTCAGGCAGACTTAATTAATTTTGGTTCGTCGTATAGAGGAATGATCGTTTGTAGGGGACGTTACATTTGTGTGCACTACGAGTAGGGTGGCTCGAATGAAAAAAAGTTTCTTTGATTTGTGACAACATCCTGCGCCCCCCCCCCCCTACCAAAAGAAACTTTCATTTGGTGCAAAAGAACTCGGAATTCGTCTTGCAACTCTTTCTGTTATGTTCCAATGTGACAGTTTATTAGTAGGGGAGAGTGGGGTACGTTGGCGCACCTAAAAGAAAAAGTGAATTTAAAATTAAAATAGACAACCGTGAATAATCAGAGAAATGGGACATAGGGAGCTCAATATCTTGGTAAACGGAAAAAGATTCTTCAATACAAAATACATAAAATGTGTTAATATTAGTTTCGCTGAAGTACTGTACCTTCGTAAGGTCGCCCGTCACCCAACTCATGTTGTTACGGGTGATTTAGCGCACCACTATTATTGTTTGATATTGAAATATATCAATAATTAATAAAATTACATAAATTAAAGCACTTAAACTCAACTCAAGCCAGCATACAACCTGACATGCGATTTGCACTGTTTTTTCACTTTTTTGTACCAAATCGCATATCAAATCACCTGCCCATGGAGTGCTCATTAACAAAATACTTTACCAATACAAGGCTCACTTATTTGACGAAAATCTTGTTTCTAATCATGAGCTTGAAGATAATATATTATAAAAGGACACAAGTATATCGTCACCAAATAGAGCATACTCGTAGATTGAAGTACACTGTTAAAAATTTCTGGAATTTCCCCCGCTCTCTTTTGAAAACATTTCAGATTTTATTTTGAGAATACGTTTCTCCAAAAATTGGAGAGTTATGTCTAGGAAATTGGACATCTTCCATAAAAATTATGAAATATTTCCCAAAAGTTAGGGATTGAGTGATTCTCACAAAATTGAAGGAATTTCTGACATTCACATTGCGATTTTCATCAAAAAGGTGAAGAATTTTCGATAAATTTAGGGAAATTTTCCAAAATTTTGGTAATTAAGTAAACCCCATATAATTTGGTTTCCTTGAACCTCGTTTGCGCGCCCAAAGAGATATTTCTCTAGTTCAATTATTTCGAGCCTTTGAATTTAAAAAAATTCCATTGGAAGAAAATAATCCATCGATAAATAGATCAAATATTTTGGTTTCTTTGAATCAGAGAAATATTGAGATAACTGAAAGTTGTATTGATTAAGTAAAGGAAATATTTCTCTCATGTAACGGAGTTTCAAATGCTACCTGTATTTCAATAGAACATGTCATTAGTTGAATGAACCAAGTTTTGCACTCAATTATTAATCTATTTACTCAGAAGTATTTTTCCATGAATAAAATGAAGTGATTCATGTCAAACATTTTCTACGATCAAAGAAATATTCAGGACTCCGTGAAAATTAAAATAAAAATGTTATTTCAAATTATAATTATTATAATTGCATTAAATATTTTTTCAGCGAATGGGACATTTTAATTTTTGTACTTCAACTATTCAAATTTATCAAACAATAGAGGAATTATTTGAGTTAAGTAAATTGTTCTTCAAATCGAAGAAATTTACATAAAAGCGGGGATTTTTCACGAAAATATTCGGGAAAATTTTCCAAATTTTTAGAAAAAATTCCCTGAAATATGTCATAAAAAGATTCTCAACTTGTAAGAAATATTTCACACCATTATTGGGGAGTTTCCCCAAAAATATTTCAGAAAAGTTCCCCAACTTGTAGGAAATATCCCACACCATTATTGGGAAATTATCCCCAAAATATTTCTTACACTGTATGATCTCCCATCGAAACCCCAGAATCGATATTTTAGACCTCTGTTCCCAAAAACACGAATATTTTTTAAACTATACCATCGACAGAGCGGTACTTTTTTATGGAATGTCACATACCATATATTCCAATAACCTCAATATGAAGACTATTTTCAGATTGGATTCCTGAGCGTGAATGTATTACTTCGATTTCAACGTATTGAATTGAAAAGTCATTTGAAAAACTACTTTCTTTGGAGACTAGAGCAACTAAATTTAAGTTAAAATTAATGAGGGAGAAGCGAGAAGGCATAATTGATTATGTGGCTTATGAATAGGTCCTTAATAATTTCAGAATAATTTATGTATCATTGTGAACTTTTATTACAAATTATTTTGCCCTTGAATGGAAGAAGCTAGCACGCGATTGATGTTGCTGGTTGAATATTGAATTAAATTTTGCTTCATTTTGCACTGCCACTTCTCTAAACTGAAACATTAGCGGTATTTAATTCCTCTAGCCTGAATAATTAAAAGAGTACGCTCCTTTCAATTTTTAAAACTAGTTTTCACTTCAGGAGTGAAGTTATGCCTTATAATCGAAGAGGCACCAGTCGCGACAGTGAAGTGCCTTGCTTAAAAAAAATCCCTCTCTCATATCATTATTCACTTATAATTAACATGTCACCAAGGGGAGTTATCAAATCTATGCAAAGGAGAGCAAAGCGAAAGGTGCGGTTGGAGCGGAAGTGGATTTGGCTTCGTCGGCGATTAAAACATGGAATACCAGCACTCTGTGCAGCGGTCGGTGTGACATCGTTAGCAACTTTTCGCCATTGTTTTCCATGCAAGCGACAAACTAGGGTAATTGCTTCAACTTCTGACCTACCCACTGCACTCTAGGTACCAACGAAACTGACTACGATGATGATCATTTTCCCTGGTATAGCAAGAATCCACTCGCACAAGTCGATTTTCCCACTGCTTTCTAACTTCCATTGCTTTTAACTGACGCAATGAAATTAGGGAGGAACGTGTATCCTGTAACTTGGCTGATAACGCTCTTACAATCATCTTTAACTTCTGGATGAACCCTCGTCCAATGATAAACTCTGTTTCTTCCAAATTTCAATGAAATTAAATGTATAGTGTTGTATTTGTTGCTTTTATTTTTCAGCCTTATAGCCCAGAAAAATTCATTCACATATTATACAAGACCTTAAGTGTAGACCTATTCATACTGTCCTCACTCTGAAATTTCTATAACTTCTCCTTCTCTCTTCTTTGCCAACACACCCCTTTCTCACGTAACTCAGCCTGCACTCCCTCACACATTTTCACCACCTCCTTTCCTTTCTCTCTTAGCTTTACATTCGTTTTACTTGATCCTTCTTTACGCGATCTATCTTTCTGTTTTCTTTGACGACACACCTCAACCTCCACTCTCTTACATATTTCTAGCATTTTCTCCTCTTTCTTTTAACCCTACACTCCCTTACGCATCTTTAACATCTTCTTCTCTTTCTTTCCTACTCTTTCATTCATTTTACTCCACCATCTTACACTGTTCTACTTTATTCACTTCTAATTGACACCCTTCGGCGATAAACTAACAATTTTTCACTTTCAACTTGAAGTCTCTGTTGTAGACTTCCTTTTCTTACTGATACCAAATTATTTACAACTTATTCTCCTACCTCTTCCGAAAACAACTTATTCTCTATTCTACCAATAACTTGCCTCTTTCACAGTTTCCTAAAATCTCATTTTACTTTACCCTTCACCTCTCATCCTTACCAAAAACCTACTTTTACCCTTGCTTTACTCGTCCAGCCTTCTCATGCTCAACTTTTCCCTCACCTCTGTTTTCCATCATCCGACGAGTAACTCTCATTTTTCACTTATAACTTAGACCCCGTTACAAACTACAACCCTCACGTCTTTCTGTCATCTTAATCAAAAATGTCATTGAAGCCACTCTGCATTCCGTTTCCTTTCAACCCATTCACTTTACTCGTCTTTTTTTAACATTCTTCACTTTAACCCCCTCCACCTAGCTCTGCTTTTGAACTTTTGTTTATCACTCCTCACTTTCCTTTTTCTCCATCCTATTTCTTCTGCTTCTTCTTTTTTTCTTCTGCATCTGTCTTATCACATCTCGGATAGAGATGCGCGCCAAACACCTTCTTGTTCGTTCATTACCAGCACCTATACTCATACTACAGCTCTTTCCAGCAGCCTGTATTACTTCCTCCTTCGGATTCCCGGTACGTGCACCTTCTCTCACTATTCGTGATTTTCAGTTTGGATGAATGTGTCGTGTCTTCAGTGTATTTCCTGTATCCTAGTTCTGCCCATTTACTTTCTTCTCCCTCTGGGGTCATCCATACTCCAGCAAATTCTTCTCCCTTCTTTTTGTTTTCCTTCTTCACGTCTCTTTATCAGCGTAGTCAGTCCACTTCTCTAGTCAACTTTTGCACTTCCAGCAATTTGCGCTTGCGCCTCTCCATTTGCTTCGCCTCCTTCCGATGCTACAACCAAACCTCAAACCCTGCATGTGCTGTTTTTTCAGAGTCGATTTTCTCTTCCAAAACGAAGTCCACCTCTACACCTTCATTTGCGCTATATCATCGCTCTACCCACTTTTTTTTCTCACCCATTATTATCCATCCCGGGCGAAAGTTTCGGGTGGAAATTCATTCCGAATAATTCCGAACCAATCCGAATTATTCCGAAATCTGTATCCGAATCAATCGAGTCAATCCGAACCAATCCAGAAAAAGTTCTCAACTTCGTTCGATCCAAATCGGTTAAAAATGAATCCAACACAATTCGGTTCATAAAAATATGTTATTTTTTCTGACAACTGATCGTAAATTTATTAATAGATTGAGAGATCCCTTAATTTCTATTTCTATAAATGTTTCGACTACACATCGGTAGTCCTTTTTAATATATCATGGTTGACCAACACAACATATAAATTATACAGTAACAGAGTAACAGTTTTAGAAACGTATATGGTATGAGTGAACTCTAAATACGTAACAATGGTAATGTGTGAAAATTAAACAATTTCGAAATAAGTAGAATATGAGCATACCTGTGTCTTTAACTTAAAACTATAGAAACGAAGCGGCTACGAAACAGCGATTTTTTTCTTCCAAATAAACTTAGCATTTGTTAAAATTATGATGTGAATATTTTTGTGAAATTTAAATAAGTTAATAAAAATATATATACTTTGTCAGACATCGCCTGCATGCTGGACACAGTATTTTCGGTAAATAATTATAAAAAACATTTGGAACGACAAGTTCGTTCTGTGCCAGCAATAGGCGAGGTGAAACGAAAGGTGATTGAATTGAAGGGCATACATATAGACTCAGGGATGGTAAGCTATTGCCAATAACAGCATAATACTTATAGTTACGGAGTGAGTTCAATATATGGTAACTTACGTTATTTGTAGTTAGTTGAAAGTATAAAACTATTGTAAATTCCACTAATTCCATCTATATTTGATCTTATATTAACAGTGTTACTATTGTTTTTAACAATATGATACATTTCCAACAATAATCTTTTATAGTAAGACGGTTCTTTAGATAAAATAACAACATTTTCAAAATCGAAAGTGTGTTTATATTCTATTGCATGTTTGGCTAGAGCAATAGTAGTGCTATTAGTAATACAAGATTTTTTATGTTATTTAATTCTTGTTATAATATATCTTTCAGATTGCCCAATGTAACACTTACCACAATTTTTACAATTGATTTTATATACTGTATTTGAGCATTTCTCAATAGGCGTTAAATCTTTTTGATTACTTAAACATTTTAAAGCATCTTTAATTGGTTTAAAAATTACTTTTGAATTATATTTTTTTGAAATTTTTTATAAAATGTAGAAATTAATGGACAATTAGGAAGTACTATGACCTGATGAATATGGATAAAAATATGAATGATAGAAACATCTAAAAAGTTACTACTTTTGTTAAATTCGCGTTCTATGGTAAATTGTAATCTATTATGGTATTCATTAAATTTGTCTCTAAAATCTTCAATAAAATCTTTATGTAAACATGATAGGATGTCGTCAACATATCTAAAGAAAAATAATGGTTCTTGTGGTAAGAAGCGATTAAGGATTGCTGATTCTGATTCTTCCATTACAAGGTCTGAGACCGCTGCTGAAATTGAAGATCCCATAGGGACACCAAATGTCTGTGCATAAAATTTTTCTCGGAAAGAACAATAAGCATTTTTTAAGCAGAATTTCAGAATTTTTAAGTAAAAATCAAAAGGTAATCTAGTATGTAATCTTATTTTATTCCAGTTTTTTTCGACAGCAATTAAAACTAATTCATGTGGGATATTCGTAAATGGAGATTGAACGTCCATCGAAAAAATTTCAAAACCATCAGGAATTTCGTATTCATTTATATTATTAATAAATTGCCAGCTTTCTTTCACATGTCTAGAAGATTGACCTAAAATGTTTTTAATTGGAATGCTAATAAACTTAGAAATATTATAGAGAGGAGAATCAATGAAAGATATTACAGGTCTTAGAAGATATCCTGTTTTATGTATTTTAGGCAAACCATAAAATTTTGGTGGATGACCATTAGTGCATTCAAGTAATCTAGCCATATCAAAATTAATGAAACCAAGTAATAAAATTTCATCTATTAAAGAATGAAGTTTTGTTTGTATTTCATTCGTTGGATCTCTGTTCAATTTAATGTAAGTGGCAGTGTCATCAAGCAATGTAAGAGATTTATTAATATAATCTTTCAGGTCCATAAAAACCGTAACTTTACCTTTATCGGCACGTGTAGTAATGATTTCTTTGGGTAATTTCAAAAATTGTTTAGCTTCTTTCGCCATGATTAATTCTTGTGAAATGTACCTATTCTGATTATTACTAACAAAAAAACGTTGCAATTCAAATGCTAAATCGGATCTAAAAGTGTCTCATTTATCTCCATCAATAAAATGAATTTTCCCTTCGATATTACATAAAGTAGATTCAACAATGAAATTTTTGTTATGACGAGGAAGACAGTGATTTGGACCTAAACTGAAATGATATTCTACATTTTCTGGTGAACTAACGTTAGATAAATTGATAATCCATTTGGGGTTTATTTCTTTAGATCTTATTTCATGTTTATAATAGTGTTTTTTTAACCAATTAAATTTCGCTATAGATTCATTAATAAGAATATTGCCTTATTTGTATAATCTATTCTCTTGCATTTCAAAAAATATTCTAGATGCATTATTGTCAAGTGTAATATTTATATTTACTTTTAGAAGGTTTAGCCTTTCTTGTAGATTTTTTATTTCAATTTTGATAGATTTAATACTTAAACTCAAAATTCTAACGTTAATATTCAATATTATTCTATTAAGATCTTTGATGAAATTAGTGTGTACATGATAATTTTTGTAACCTTGATTGAGAATACAAGCTGGAATGTATCCTTCGTCTCTACATCGGAGTAAGAAGCGGAGTTGATTTTTCATTTTTATATAGTGGTCGCTGTTTTTCATCCATATTTTCATTTTCCTTATTAAAGGTTCTACATTAGTGTAATTAATCCTCAGGTTATTGAAGATTCCCATTTTTGAAAAATAACCAAGTCTAGTGTAAGATGTGGTAATTGATGTTGACGTATGTCGACCAGGGTAGTATTAATGGAGAGATGTTATTTTTTCTGACTACTGGTCATAAATTTATTAATAGATTGAGAGATCCCTTAATTTCTATTTCTATAAACGTTCTGACTACACATCGGTAGTCCCCTTCAATATATAATGGTTGACCCACATAACCTATAAATTATACAGTAACGGAATAACAGTTTTTAAAAACGTATATGGTATTAGTAAACTCTAAATTCGTAGGAAAGTTAATGTGTGAAAATTAAACAATTTCGAAAAAAATAAAATATAAGCATACCTGTGTGTTTAATTTAAAACTATAGAAACGAAACAGATACGAAACAGCGACTTTTTTCTTTTCAAATAAACTCAGCATTTGGTAAAATTATGATGTAAATATTTTTGTGAAATTTAAAAAACTAAGTTAATAAAAATAAATATACTTCGTCAGACATCGCCTGCATGCTGGACACAGTATTTTCGGTAAATAATTATGAACAACATTTGGAACGACAAGTTCATTCTATACCAGCAGCAGGCGAAGTGAGACGAAAGGTGATTAAAATGAAAGGCATGCATAGAGAAGCAGGGATGTTGAGCTATTGCCAATAACAGCATAATACTTATAGTTACGGAGTCAGTTTAATATATGGTAACTTACGTTATTTGTGGTTAGTTGAAAGTATAAAAATATTGTAAATTCCACTAATTCCATCTATATCAGATCTTAGATTGACAGTGTTACTATTGTTTTTAACAATATGATACATTTCTAAAAATAATCTTTTATAATAAGATGGTTCTTTACATAGAATAACAACATTTTCAAAATTAAAAGTGTGTTTATATTCTATTGCATGTTTAGCTAGAGCAATAGGACTATTATTAGTGATACAAGATTTTTTATGCTACCATAGAACGCGAATTCAACAAAAGTATAAACTTTTTAGATGTTTCTATCATTCACTCAAATGGACAAATTTTGACTAATTGGTTTAGAAAAGCCACTTGGTCTGGTCGTTACACTAACTACAATTCAATAACCTATCCGCTGTATGAAATTAGTGTTATTAACAGTTTGTATGATCGAGCTATAAAACTTTCACACCCATCCTTTCATCAGAACAACTTAAGAATATTAATTCAAACTCTAGAATCTAATGGATTTCCAAAATAGCTTATATTTAGCAGATAGAACGTCGTCAACAAACAATTCAAATTAATAACAATAATAATAATGTTACTAAACAAAATAATGACATTAATACTGATCAGATCATAGTACTTCCTTATTGTCCATGAATTTCTAAATTTTATACAAAATTAAAAAAAAAAATAATTTAAAAGAAATTTTTGAACCAATTAAAGATGCTTTGAAATGTTTTAGTAATCAAAAAGATTAGACGCCTATTGTGAAATTCACAAATACAGTATATAAAATCAATTGTAAAGATTGTGATAAGTGTTACATTGAGCAATGTAAAAGATATATTATAACAAGGTTTAAAGAATATTAAAAATCTTGTATTACTAATAATAGTACGATTGCTCTAGCTAAACATGCAATAGAATATAAACACACCTTTGATATTGAAAATTTTGTTATTTTATCTAAAGAATCATCTTACTATCAAAGATTATTCTTAGAAATGTTTCATATTGTTAAAAACAATAGTAACACTGTTAATCTAAGATCTGATATAGATGGAATTAGTGGAATTTACAATAGTCTTATACTTTCAACTAACTACATATAACGTAAGTTACCATATATTAAACTCACTCCGTAACTTTAAGTATTATGCTGTTACTGGCAATAGCTTACCATCCCTGCGTTTCTATGTATGCCTTTCATTTTAATCACCTTTCGTCTCACTTCGCTTGCAGCTGGTATAGAATGAACTTGTTGTTCCAAATGTTGTTTATAATTATTTACCTAAAATACTGTGTCCAGCATGCAGGCGAGGTCTGACAAAGTATATTTATTTTTATTAACTAAGTTTTTGAAATTTCACAAAAATATTTACATCGTAATTTTACCAAATGCTGAGTTCATTTGAAAGGAAAAAAGTCGTTGTTTCGTATCTGTTTCGTTTCTATAGTTTTAAATTAAACACACAGGTATGCTTATATTCTATTTATTTCAAAATTGTTTAATTTTCACACGTTACTATTGTTACGAATTTAGAGTTTACTAATACCATATACGTTTTAAAAACTGTTACTCTGTTACTGTATAATTCATAGATTACGAGGGTCACTCAACAAGTACTTAGCCTCACCGCCCGATGGCGCTGCTATTACGAAAGAGTTTTACCATCG
>JAUMHM010000005.1:5751051-5773494 GCA_032362435.1 Melikaiella ostensackeni
CTGGCATAAGTGCGTTGCAGTCGATGGGGAGTACTTTGAAGGGGACAATATCGATTATGATGAATAAACTTGTATTTGTGATTTTAAAAATAAAGTCCTAAAACTTTTTGATCAAGGTGGTATACTCGTATATGGCTGGCTCTCACCCAGGAGGCTCAGGTGCGTTTTTCGGTACCAGAACCATTTGGTTCTGTTCGGTTTCCTCGGAATTAAACCGGAGCGCTTGCATCAAACATTTCTGCGGAATACGGTTACAAAACTTAATGAGCAGTCGCGGACAATTGTCCAGGGATGGTCCCAAAGGAAAAACCCCCAAGCCGAGGCATGAATAACCGTGCCAAAAGCCGAAGGGCACCTGGGTAAGGTGTCCTATGGCGATGTCTCTGGGATGCTAGGCGACCTCCTCAAGGGCCTTACCCTTGCATGCGGGGCTCTGCAAGGGTGAACGAACTCTCTCACTAGCTGCTCGTGAGAGTGACTATGACAACGAAAAATGCAGTTATAAATTCGGTTTAAAACGATCGAGCGTGCAGAGCACCCGACAATGGGTCGACAAGAAGTGACGATCGCCCTAGAGTTCGGGGCGCTGACAATAATTTTGATGGATACACGATGACGGACCGGCGAGACGATGGACGTTTCAAATGGACAGATCGACTCAGGGATAACGTGTTGTATTGCGATGCCAGCAGTATTTCCAATCACAGACGTTACATGGAGGAGTCCGACCCCTGTTATTATCACTATCGTGCTTGACTACATAGCATCTGGTGAGCTTTTTACGGTAAGGGTCCAGAAGTTCGCTTACGAACTGAGGATCCATCATCACACACTGAACAAGTCAAAGCTGCCTACCACGAAGCAGCACATTGTTGACAAAATACGGGTGTCATCTGACGCCTGAAGGAGAATACAGAAGAGGGTGGGATGGCTCAGAAAGAATTTAAAGTTTCTTGCTGACCCATTGCGCCGCTCCAGCAATCCCTCTGTTTTTTTTGTTTTGAAATCCGCCTACGTTCGAGGAGGTCGAGGCTTTTTGGAGGAAGATGTACGAAGCTCGACACTCATTGAATAAAGACGCTGAGAACATCATTCGTTTCAAAGAGCTGTGCGATAACCTAATAACGTCTGAGGAGGAACGTTTACTAATCACTGCTGATAGGTGAGGATTGTGAGGATTGCACTAATGGGTGCGAAGAATTTCTCCGCTGCTGGATCCACTGTACTTCTACCGCAGAAAAGTATCTTATCAAACGCAAGGAACTATACTCGTATGCCAACAATTAGTCTGAAAACACTGTATAAAATCTTTACAGCTATTCTGAATGGTAGGAGAACTTGCTAATCGACAGAAACGTCTGCAAAGACACTTTAGTTTACAATCACAATCTGTCGATGGCCTGAATTGATTCGCAGAAAGCTTTCGACTCAGCCTCCCATAGACTTATTATCCGTCTGATAGAAAGCTTGGAGGTTCATCCACGCATGGTCGATCATTCATCCAATGAGTTAAAGTTGCTCTACCTCGCTCATATAACATGCACATTCATCTTCCTTCCTCCTTATCCTATTGCTTATTCCATTTTTCTGTATTTTCACATCTGACACCCGCAATTGATTTTTGTGATCCTCTTTCACCTCTTTTCTCCAAATATTTTGCTACTCCCTCTACCCTTCTCCATTTATGTTTCCCATGTTATCTCCCCTCCGTTATTTTACTTTATATTTCTTGCTTCAAGACTTCTCTGTGTCTTTCTATCAGCTGTCGCTCTCTATCTTCACATCCTTTTCATGTGCTTTTCTAACTAATTTCCTTGACCATCCATTCCTGTATATATTATATTGTCTGCTGGTTTTGTTTTCCCTCTCATCTGACCCTTCAAACATTTCTCCGAAATATTTCCTTCATTCTTCCATTTTTATATTTCCACTTATGCCTCCTTTGCCTTCCTCGTTTTATTGATAAATTTTCGCGATTCTCCCTCTGTTATAATACTACTAATTTCCTCTTCTATTCCTTTTCGTTTCCTTTCTCCATTTCTCTTGCCTAATTCCCTATATTCTTTTCCGGTCCCCACATACTTCAGCCCATCCCTTTTTCTTTGCTGCCGGTCTTTGTATGCTTTTTTAGCTTCCTTTTTCTTTTTCTTGCATTCACCGTCATGACAAATTTTTGAACAATTTTTATCCCTTCCTCTGATAACCTTCATCTTTTTCATTTTCCTCACTATCTTTACATTTCCTTTTAGTCCACCCCCAGCCTCATTGAACTCTACTTTCTCGAATTTGTGTTTTTCTGTCTTTTCTTGATATTATTCCTTTGATTCCTCTATCCACACTTCTCTCTCCACTATATCTACCTCTGCTTTCCTCCTCTCCTTTCTAATTTCACTTCTTAGCTATATCCCTAATAGTTGATGATCTGATTCAACTCTCGTCTCTAGACTCATTTTCCTTATCCTGCCCCACCCTTCAATGTTTGTAATGACATATTCAATTACTCTTGCCAAATTACCATTTCCTATTCTTGCATCCCAATATCCCCATATCATCAGTGTCGCTTCCTCTTCTTCTTTTATGTTATTCTCTATTTCTATCTTTGTATTTTTCATTCCTTTCCTGTTATAAATTTTCACAATCCTATGCCAGTTTCCTTTTATCTTTACTTTCCTTTCCTGTATCCCCTAACATCCTCTTGATATCATTTTTTCATCTAGCGATTCTTTTACTCCTGTGACTATCTCCCCACTAGCTATCCTCTTTTTCAATTCCTGAAACGCTATTTTCTTCTATTCTAGCGCTTTTTTCACTCCTGTAACTATCCCCCCACTAGCTGTCCTCTTTCTTAATTCCTGCGACATTCGAAAAAATTACCTTAACTTCTTTCTGTTTCTCTTGGACCACTCTTCTGTTTTTTCTCCTATTTTTGTTCTTATTCCCACCACTTTCTATTTTTCTACTCATGTTTTCATTCTTTTTTCCCCTCTCCAATATCTTAAAAAACGCATGCCCTTCTTCTTCAGTTCTTCTTTTCCTTCATTCCATCTGCACCATCCCCCTTCGATGTGGATTTGTTAGTGTCCTACCCTAACTACCTTTCCGTTGTCCCCTTCTCTTCTAGCTATTTCTCTTATTTTAGGCCGAATTTTCCTTTCCTTGTTTGTCAAATTATGATCAGTTCAAATTTTTCTTTCCCCTAATTTACGTTTTTTTTTCATTACTTTTTGTTTCGCTTTCCGCGAGACTATTTCTACTATTAGGACTTCTTTGCGCTTTATTCCTTACCCTCTTACGTTTTTTATTTTCCCTTCCTCTTCAGGGTCTCTTCAAAACACTCGAGAGCTTTTTCTCTCTTCTTTCCCTCCGTCACTCTCAACCCTGTAATAGTCAGGTTTTTTCTCCTTGTCCCCCTTTCCTTTCTATCTATTTCTCTTCCTACCACGCTGACCTTCCTTGCAATACCCTCTAGATTCTTGCCTGCGTCGATTTCATCTTTTTCTCCAACAATTTCACCTTAACTCTTAGCTTCCCACTTTTCGTTCTCATCTCCTTGTTTTCCCCCAACTCATCTCACCCTACTCCATCTTTCTTCTGCCGTGTTTTCCCTAAACTTTTGTATTCCCTAAACTCACTTTCAAGCTATTCTATTCTTCATTCATTCAACCCTTGCTCCCTGTTCATCCTTTCCATCTCCGTTTCTAAGTTTTTCCTAATTATTCTTATCTCTTCCTCCTATTTTTCGTCCCTCTTCTTCAACTCTTTCCTCATTATTTCCACCCCCGAATTTGCGCCTTCTACCTGATTTTTTATCTCATTAATGCTCTTCTGCTCTAACCTCCCTTTCTGTACTCTTTGGGACTCTTTGGAGTGATTATAACTTATGGCATATTGATATGGGTGCCATGAACCAGTTTCTTGCATTGATGCAATAGTTCTGGTGGTTCGGATTCCACCTTAAGCTGTAGATTCCCCCATCATTCACTTGGTTGCAACCCAGCCCGTGGATGGTGAGGTAAAAATTATACCAGACTACGCAATATGTCAAATTATGCATACCACTCTCATCAGATCACTTGATTGCGATTCATGGACCACCCTGATTTGATACCTATTTGAAAATTTGTCAAATATCAATGTACGCAAAAGTTCAAAAATTAAAAGCGTTAGCTCTGGATCGTAAATCAGTTCGCATTTTTCAAACAAGATAGAATATAAAACCTGTTAGAGTGGTGATGAAGAGATGAAGTTTTGAAAAGGAAGTAATTAAACAGTTTCATAAATTCATTAACAAATATGTGGTTTTTAGTTCGTAAAGCTTTTCAGCCCCAGACATTTAATAGTCTAGGTGTAAAGTCGCCTGAACATCATGTGTGGTGGCTTTTCTCTCTGTAACGTAGTCACGCGTCATCGCTGTGGTGACTTGTCAGCAGCTAAAATTCCGAAGCTGAAAATTATATGGAAGGCTCTCTGGTGTAGTTTTCGTGTTTCAAGATATGAAAGAGTCTAATTATTATTGATTATTGGAAATGTCCCTTAAGTGTCTCAGAGAATATATTCTACAAATTGTGGATGTTTCCGCAAGAAATTTTTATGACAATTTCATATAATTTAGTTGAAAAATGAAAAGAGTAATTTGGTGAATTTTGTTTTTGATTTAGAAAAACTAATTGTTATAAATGTAAAGTAAAATAGCAGATTGCTGGTAAAGTCTATAATTCTATTCATTAATTTTCCTTAAAAAGCACACTATATTAAATTTCAACGGACTTGTATGACAAAAATAAAATGCATATAAAGAAGTTAAAACGTTATAAATTCGATTTATGTGATAATTTTTGAAATCAAAGAAGGAATAAAAATCATATTAGGTAGTTGAATAACGATAAATATTTTAGAAGATAATGAAACGTACCGTGGAAAAAATTCTAATGAAGATTCTTGATGTTGGCCTGGAAGGGACGTGAGTTATTTACATCCTCAACGAATGCGTTTCGCAGTTTAAAAATTAAATAATGTAAAATATATTTTTTACAGTAAATTTCTCAAATGCTAACAACAAAAGTAGTGCGCTCCATTTATTTGAACTGTGAAACTTTGTACGTCTTCTGCTGATTGGTACAAATCAACAGTGCCGAATTAATAGGAGGGTAGAAGGAGCTCTCAAATATACTGACTTGATTTTGCAAAATGCTTTAAGATGGAGTAAGAGAAAAATATTTTTTATGATAGAAATCGCATATATTAAACTGCATATTAATATCAGCTTATTAATAGCAGCTCCTAGAAGCTGTATTTCTGTTTTAAAAAATGTATATTCATGTAATTTTTATTAGATTTGGAGCAACATTGTTGTTGTTTCATACCTTCCCAACTTTTACTATTGGTAATAATTGATGAAATTGGGAACAAAAAATTTCGTTCATTTAATTTTTGGAAACAGAAATAAAGAGATAATGATTTGTATATATGTACTTGTAGTTGAAGTTCTCGATTTCAGATTTAAAATCATTTTCGCCGGAAACCTCCAACTAACAAGAGTGATGAATTTCATAAATTGGTGGATATAATTATTCAGGTCTAGATGAACGATGGATTCAAAACGATGAATTAGAAGACCTGAGGGATGGTAGAAAACAGGAAGTGATTGAAGGGGAAAAAGGGCAGGTTAGTAAGAATGCACGTGTCACGGTTTTGCTTGTAAACGACAAGAGGAAATAAATGCAAGATGAGAAATGAGAGAAATGCAAAAAAGACACACGAAAGTAGCGTTTTGGAATGTGCTAGAGCTGAAAAACAAGAACATAGATTTCCGGAGAAAATTGTGTTGTTGTGGAATAGAGCTACAACTCTTAGATCGGTAATGGTAGAAAGGAACAAAAGCCCAGAGGTTACCTAAGTCCTTAACTTTTGGGAAATTTCTCCAAATTTATCGGAGAAATTTCCAAGTTTCAGCGAAAAATCGCAATGTGAGCGAGAGAAACATACTCATTTTTGAAGGAGCCATTTAATCGCTCAACTCCTGGAAAGTTTTTTTTTAATTTTTCTAAATTTATCTGATTTTTGGGGAAAAATTTGCCAATTTCTTGTGGAAACGTATTTTAAATGTAAAGTATAGAATTTTTTCCTAAACGGAGTGGGAGAAATTTCTCCACATTTTTTACAGTGTACGACAACTGATCCTTTGTAGAAGGCGTGGATTTGAAACTAATTTGACGGACATCAAAAGGGTGAGTCATAGCATTAAGGGCTAATCAAGCATGTTATTGCATTCCAACCAATCCGAGAACTCGACGCAATGGATACGTTTTAATTAAAACGTAAACTCGCTGTGCAACTAGATACGAGGCATTGGTTTACGACTGGTCTCAAACACAGCAAGGATCGTCTCGAGTGTCTTCTGTAGCCGATCGATCTCCGAGTCTGTGCCCAACGAAATGCTCCTAATGACAAAACCATAATAATAAAACCGTTACCTGCAGGATAATCGAGTCGATCGCATTAAATCGTAGGAGACTCGCGTTGCGTGTAATTCCTCGTAAAACTCCCAGCTTTACGGGTCTCTGTTTCTTTTCTAATAAATATTTAAACCTCTACTTTCAACAGTTCTGCAAACGATTGGACATAAAAATATCACCTTCTTACTTTTTTCCAATTTAACTTTTTTTACGGATATCATCTTCTACTTCCTTATTTTTCAATCTTAAAGAAAAACGTTGCACTCGTTTTAAGTGTTACACATGTGGAATTTCTTCAATTTGGAAGATTTGTAACTAAAAACTGTTAACTTCTGATCTTCAAAATCACCAAAATTCAAGAATTTTTATTTATGTATCAATTGAAGGGACAGGTAGACAGGCCGAATATAGGATGCGGAAGGTAGAATGCAGAATCCAGAACGCGGAAGGCAGACAGCAGAATGCAGGAGGCAGCAGGCATAATGCCGCAGGCAGAAGGCACAGGACAGAAGGCAGAAGGCAGACGTCAGAAGGCGAAAGGCAGGAAGGAGAATGCAGAAGGCAGAACGAAGAAGGTTGAAGGCAAAGGGCAGCAGCCAGAAGGCACAAGACAAGGCAGAATGCACAAGCAAGAATGCAGAAATTAGAAGGCAGGCGGCAGGTGGCAGAAGGCAGAAGTCAGAATGCAATGCAGAAGGTAGAATGCAGAAGGTAGAATGCAGGAGGCAGAAGACGCAAGACAGAAGGCGAAATGCAGAAGGTAGACGGCAAAAGGCAGAAAGCAGAATGCAGACGGCAGAACGAAGCTAGAAGGCACAATGCTAAAGGAAGGATGCGGAATTCAGAAGGCAGACAGCAGATTGCAGAAGGCAGGGTGCAGAAGGCAGAAGTCAGAATGCAGAAGGCAGCAGGGAGAAGGCACAACACGGAATGTAGAGATCAAAATGCATGAAGTAGAATTCAGAAAGCAGAAGGCAGGATTCAGAACGCAAAGGTATGAGTGCAGGATGCAGACGGCAGCAGGCAAAAGGTACAAGGCAGAAGACAGAATGCAACATGCTGAATGCAGAAGGCAGAAGATACGAGACAGAAGGCAAAATGCAGAAGGTAGACAGCAGAAGGCACAAGACAGAAGGCAGAATGCACAAGCAAGAATGCAGAAATCAGAAGGCAGACGGCAGGTGGCAGAACGCAGAAGTCAGAATGCAGAAGCAAGAAGTCAGAATGCAGAAGGCAGAAGTCAGAAGGAAAAATGCAGAAGGCAGAAGATACAAGACAGAAGCCAAAATGCAGAAGGTAGATGGCAGAAGGCACAAGACCGAAGGCAAAATGTATAAGCAAGAATGCAGAAATCAGATGGCAAACGGAAGGCGGCAGAAGTTAGAATGCAGGATGCAGAAGGCAGATGGTAGAATGCAGAAGGCAGAAGATACAAGACAGAAGGCAAAATGCAGAAGGTAGATGTCAAAACGCAGTCAGAAGGCAGAATGCTGAAGGGAGAATGCAGAATTCAGAAGGCAGACAGTAGACGGCAGATGGCAGAAGGCAGGGTGCAGAAGTAAGAAGTTCGAATGCAGAAGGCAGCAAGAAGAAGGCACAAGACAGAATGCAGAGGTCAAAAGGCATAACGTAGAATTCAGAAAGCAGAAGGCAGGATTCAGAAGACAGAACGCAGAGGTCAGGGTGCAGGATGCAGAAGGCAGCAGGCAAAAGATACAAAACAGAAGACAGAACGCAATATGCGGAATGCAGAAGGCAGAATTCAGAAGGAAAAATGCAGAAGGCAGAAGATACAAGACAGAAGGCAAAATGCATAAGGTAGACAGCAGAAGGCACAAGACAGAAGGCAGAATGCACAAGCAAGAATGCAGAAATCTGAAGGCAGACGGCAAGTGGCAGTAGGCAGAAGTCAGAATGCAGGCTGCTAAATGCAGAAGGTGGAATGCAGAAGGCAGAAGACACAAGACAGGAGGCAAGATGCAGAAGGTAGACGGCAGAAGTCAGAAAGCAGAATGCAGACGGCAAAACGCAGTTAGAAGGCAGAATGCTAAAGGATGAATGCAGAAATCAGAAGGCAGACAGCAGACAGCAGAAAGCAGAATGCAGAATGCAGAAGGCAGAGGTCAGAGTGCAGGATGCAGAAGGCAGCAGGCAAAAGGTACAAGACAGAAGACAGAATGCAATATGTGGAATGCAGGAGGCAGAATGCAGAAGGAAGGCAGTCATGCAGGCATTCATGCAGACACACAGACAAACAGACTGGATAGGCCAAAATTCCCATGAATCTAATACCTTCCATCATGAATGATGAGAATGTGAAATTTCAAAGTTCACGGCCAAACTTTGAATGCTAATGAAAAAAAGTAGACCGCAATTTTGTAGGTCTTTTTAAGGCGAGAAAGTTGACTGTTCGGTCTTTTATCGTATTTTGTGTTATTCAGCAAAAAATTTAATTTTTGATCTTCATATGACATTAATTTTATAGTGTTAATAATGAGCACAATATACCACAAAATTAAATTGTCATTTCTTGCATTTCTCATCCTTGTTTCAAAATGATAATAAATAAATTATATTGAAAGCGACAATAATGAAATTTGATATTGAGATCTGAGTTTTGAGACTTTTAGGAGACTTTTTTCAAAATTTTTAGGAGAAAAACATAAAAACACGATAAAAAACGAAGCGAGATATGATTTATTAGAAAAATTGCTACGGAATGATCTTCATACTAATTTTTAATGACACTTCCGTTTTCTGAAAAACTTGACTTTCGATTTCGTTTTTAAGTTTTTCTGTTCTAATTTCTTGTTCTCGATATATTCATATTGACTAAAAAAAATAGGGATGTACTCGTATTAACATATTTCTAACACTAAAACTTTTTATCATGAGCCGATAAAGTTTTTGAAATAAAAATATATCTTCAAACAATTCGAATCGTAATATTTATCTGTCCTCATTTTTTCTCTAGTATCAAACTGTGAAAACCAAATTTTTGCCTATGAAAGTTCAAAAATGAATTTTCTTTTTAAAATAAATGAGATAAAAAATTAGTATGGGGATCTTTTTGTATCAATTTCTCCCAGGAACAATTTTGCTATCTTGAGTTTTTTCATATCTTGCTTCGTAGTTTTCGTAGATACACATTGGAGTTGGTCACTCTAACTGAGCCATGTTCCATTATGATTACTTTCAGTTTTCAATTATTTTGAACATAAAAATCAAGTTTCATCAAAAAGGTCCTTATGGATTGTTCTATTTTTGATCATAAAATGTCCGTAGGACTACAGATTATCATAATCAGTGCGAAAATTCCATAAGCAAGGACGAGGTAATTTAATTTTCAGGATATTAATCGATTAATCGAAAAATCTCATATTTAAGGAGAAGGCAATTCAATTTCTGGAGTTCTTTTCAGTTTTAAATACTCAAAATATGAAAATCCGATTTCAGCAAAAAGGGTCTTATGAATTTTTTTATGTCTGGTCTTAAAATGTCTATAGTAGAGCGGAAAGGCAATGCTGAAGTTGATCCAATTGTTTGAGTTGAGAGAAACAAATTTGTAGATTGGCAACCGAAAAAAGTGGAAAACATCTACTTTCATATTGAATCATATCCACACATTTTGAAAAAAGTTTTATACTTCGGGCAAAAAAATGTTTCGTTCAAGCTGAAGAAATTTCAGGTTCGACATATTCAAGTTTTTTCAAAAAAATATCTGTTTAATTTGATCCGAAAAACATGTTTTTTGGACATTTTCAAATAATTCTAAATAAGACAAACAATCGTTTTTGAATTTATAATTTTTTTATTGTTCACTAGCAAAAACTATGCATTAAAAAATTTCCCATAATTTTTCAACCTATATAAGAACATTTTTGAATTTTTAAACAAAAAATATGAACAGAAGAGTTTTCAAAATTTTGTTTTCTTTTTTTTTCGTATGTCATCCTGCAATTATTTTTCCCTCAGCTCGAATGATTTGAATAATTTTAGCATTCCCACTCTACCCTAGTCCATAGGATTACAGACTACAATAATCAGTTGAAAAATTCTATCAGCATGGACCAGACAATTACCTTCTAGGTTTCTTTTTAGTTTTGAATATTTTGAACATAAAAATCGCTTTTTTCAAAAAACTCCCGATGGATTCTTTGTTTTTGGTCGTGAAATACCCACGTGATTATAGGCTACCATAATAATCAATCGGAAAATCCCATATGCAAGGAGATTGCAATGAAAGTTGGTTCAGCCCCGCCGTGAATAATTGTCGGCCACATTAATCTATAAATTATAAATATTCTTATTTTTGCACGACATAAATCGTGGTGAGGAGATAACTGATTAAATTGCGACCTGATTGGCAAACGGCTTGAGATTCGTTGAGATTCTGGAAAATTGAATGAATGTGAGAGGATAATTGGTTTTGGAACGACCGAGGACGCAGTTTGAGTAAAGCAAGCTCTCGATTGCAAACTCAATATGCAATGTAATGTAAGCCATCAAAATTTGTCGGCTAACATTAACTAAAGTTTTTAATAAACACTCAGAAAAATATTTGCTGTTTTGAATACAAGATTTGATTTGAAAAAAGATTTTTTGATTCAAGCAAACTTTATCTCTGAGTGTAGGAGGTACATTCACTCAGTAAACGATTTTCTTGAATCCACAAAATTTTTTTTAGTTCAACCATAGAATATGGTTATTATATTGATAACAATAGTATATAATGCGTCTAGGGATGGAAGCAGGTGTTTCTTATCGAGTTCTGCTAACATCGCTCAAGATAAAATACGCCTGCTCCATTCCGTGGTGCATACAATATTTTCTTTAAGCCATAGTGGAATAGGGCAGAGTTTGCTGATCGGGGAAAAATTGGGAAAAACTCCTGATCAGGGAGAAGCTCCTGACAGAGGAAAAAAAACTCAAACATGAAAAAAACTTCGGTCTCGGACACCTTCTGTTCACTCGACTCTACGAATTATTCTGCGAAATCGCGCTGAACAAACACCTGCTTTCATCCCGTGGTGCATACGATATTTCCTTCAACGCTTGGTGGAAAATCGCGGATTAGAATCATGTGAAGCGGGCTGGACGTTTCTGTCTGTTGGCCAGGGAAAAAACTGGGAGAAAAACTCCTGACCAAGGAGAAGCTCCTGACAGAGGAAAAAAACTCAGACAGGAAAAAAACTTTGGTCTCGGACACCTTCTGTTCACTCGACTCTACGACCCATTCTGCGAAATCGCGCTGAACAAACACCTGCTTTCATCCCGGGGTGCATACGATATTTCCTTCAATGCTTGGTGGGAAATCGCGGTTTAGAATCATGTGAAGCGGGCTGGACGTTGCTGTCTGTTGGCCAGGGAAAAAACTGGGAGAAAAACTCTTGACCGGGAGAAAAGCTCCTGACAGAGAGAAGAAAACTCGGACATGAAGAAAACTTTGTTCTCGGGTACCTTCAGTGCCCTCGACCCTACGACTCATTCTGCACCATCACATTCGATAAAGCGGTCTGCCTTCATCCCGTGGTGCATACGACATTTCCTTTAACGCATGGCAGAAAATCGCGGATTCGAGTTATGTGAAGTGGGCCGGACGTTACTGTTTGTTGACCAGGGTAAAAAAATGGGAAAAAACTCCTGCCCGGAAGAAAAACTCTTAACAGAGGGTTGAAAACTCAATTATGAAAAAAGCTTCAGTCTCGGACACCTTCTGTCCACTCGGCTTTATGACTCATTCTGCAAGATCACGCTAAGAAAAACACCTGCTTTCATCCCGTGTTGCATACGATATTTTATTCAATGCGTGGTGGAAAATCGCGGATTCGAATCATATGAGGCGGGCTGGTTATTGCTGTTTGTTGGCCAGGAAAAAAAACTGCGGAAAAACTCCTGACCAGAAGAAAAATTCCTGACAGAGGGAAAAAAACTCGGACACGAAGAAAACTTCGGTCTTAGGTACTTTCGGTGCTCTCGACGCTACGACTCGTTCTGCAACATCGCGCTCGATAAAAAGCACCTGCTTTCATCCCGTGGTGCATACGATATATTGTCTTCAACACATAGTGGAAAGTCACAGATTCGAGTTATGCGAAGTGGGCAGGACATTGCTGCTTGTTAACCAGAGAGAAGAAGTGAGAAAAAAAGTCGTCACTACAAGCTTCTCTGTCGGAGGCAGTACGTCCAATGTTTTCTCCCTCTATCAGAAGTTATTTTTCCGGTCAGGAGTTTTTTTCCACTTTTTTTCCCCGGTCAACAAAGAGCAACATGCAGTCCGTTTCACACGCTCGAAATCCGCGGTTTTCACGGATATGTCGAAGAAAATATTTCTTTGTTCCAATCAAATTTTTCGGTTGTTCTAACCAAATCTTTTGGTAGATAAAGTATTCGTTTCATTGAACCAAATTTTCATGTATATCCAAAAAAGCAGTATTTTTGTTTCAAGATATTTTTTTGAGTGTTATACGATCGATATATTTTCCTGGTGAAAATCTAAAATGGACACGTTCTGCAAACGTATATTTTGAATGATCATCGAATTTTAACTTTAATGAGTTAGCTTAAAATGATTAGAATAAGCTTCAACGCAAAATAAATTCAATTCTAAAGCAAGGCTTCAATATTTCGGGACACTCGAATTATTTCACAAAAATAGTGGCTACAGAAACAGATTAAATACTGTGGCGCTGAACCATTATGGTACATTAGCAAATATATTTGCTTCCTCATTGATGAGGTAACAAAAACACAATTAGGTCAGTAAATTAGTCTGGAATCAAGAATTCTTACTTATTCTTGCATCAACTTTAAATTATGTAATGAAAAAAAAATTCTGTGAAATACAGATTTTTCATGTTTTATAAATGACCATAACCTCATTACTCTTCAATAAAATGTATTAATATCATCGGTCTATCGATTCATCTCGACTCAAGTAGTCCTTCTTTTATGTTTTTTTCTGCCCTTTCATTTTTAATGTAAAGCAGATGTCTTGCTGAAATTTCGGAAAAAGACAGAAAATCTATCATAGCATACTCTGATAGAGAATAAAAGTGAAAAAAGGTATTTTCAACAAAATCATTTTTCAACTTGGGAAAAATAACTTGTATGAACCAAGAATCGATTAAAGTGATTGCATATGCTCTAAAACATAAATAATCAATTTTTAAATATAATTACATGAATCTGAGAGTAGTGTACAGTAAACAAATTTTTCTCGAATATAAATGCAGCAATTCGATGTTCAAAAGTTATCTAGAATGAAAAATCTATAAATGCGTAATAACGAAGATGGTTAGTTAATATTTAATAACAGACTTATTATAGACAGAATGAGCGTATATAAATAAATGCAGTAATTTGAGTACGAAAAGAATCTTTTGCTGTGAAATAGCCTCACATTACAGAAATTTTTCACAAAAATCGTTTATATCAAGAGCAATTATCAATTATTGGCATTTTCCGTCACTAGGTGAAACTTTTATAACAAGTTGCAGCAATTGTGCAGAAACAGTTCTTAAGATCAAATGAATTAGAATCCAAAGCGTCAAAGATTGGACAGTCTTTTTCTAGTTGGAAAAGGCCTGCCCTGTTTATTTTCAGATAAAATCGATGTTTTTTGAGTTGAATCAGACAAGAACAGTTTCCAAAATTGAAAAAATTACAATTCAAAGCTTCAAGAATAAGACAATCTATTCGTTTGAATTGGGAAAGGCCTGGCCCTGATTATTTGTTAATGAAATTGATTTGTTTGTGTTAGAACAGGCAGAAACATTTTTAAATTGAACATTTTAATTTAAATTTCATAATTGTTTAACTTGCGACTTGAATATTTTCATTTTATAAGCTTTATAATTTAAAGATGATCAAGTTTCAAGATTTTTTATTTAAAATTAGTAAATTTTCAATTACAAGCGCTGAAATTTGAAACTGTTTAATCATTTAGTCTCACTTCAATTATGTAAACATTAAATTTTAAATTATAAATTAAATTTGAATCAGATTTTTAATACCTAATTGAGTCATTGAAAAGTTTTTATTTTTAAATTGCTCAAATCTTTGAAAATTTCGATTCAACATTCGTAAATTAGTCAATTTTCAATTATAAATGTTTAAATCTGATACGGATTACTTCTGTAGGTTTTAATTTTATTGACCGAACACTGAAAATTCTATAAATTTGTAACATTTTAATTGAAATTACTGAACTAAAACTAAAGATTGAAGTTGTAGCATTCAGAAATGTTAATTCAATAGTCTGAAATTTCAATCATCAACAATTAAAGAAATCATTCAAATATTTTTTGATTTTAAAATAGTTTAATTTTGAACACTTTATTTCGAATTTTTATTCATTCTTGAAGCCCTGAATAATTTATAAAGCCCCATTCAAAATTATTTCAATTTTTATCGTTCATAAACGAAAACAATTGCTTAAATATGCACGTTTCAAATTCAAAAATAGATCATTAAATATTGAAAGACTCGAAAGTGAAATTATCTAAAGTAGAGTTTACAAAATTACATAACGTATTGCTGCAATTCGTGATAATAATTTTTTAATGAAAAAATGTTAGAATTGTTTTCTTTGATATAATTTATTTATAAAATTATAAATTATTAATGTAAAGAATTCCCAGTACTCAGATCTCTGTAATCATATGAAAAGTATAGTATATTCATGCATTCATTTTGATTGATTCTATTTTTCTAAAATTTATTTTTTCTGAGTTGAAGAATGATTCTGTGGAAAATATCTTTCTTCATTCTTTTTCTTCACGTAGTTTTTTTATAAAAACAAAAATATAAAAATAGACTTTAAATGGTCTCGGAAGCATTTAATCAGCTTCAACTTTCTAAAAGAATGTCCAACTCGGCTCAAATCTGAGACTTGTAGACTGATTCGTCCAAGAAAAATCCAGTTTTGTCTCACTATGCATCATCTATTTTAGTCAATGTTTTGTGTAAATAATGCAATTTATCTCAATATATGACTTAGAATGTAGTTGAGAACAGTACTTTGGTACAATAGGGGTGTATCTGAAAAGAAGAACAAGAAAGGAGTTGAGAAAGAATAAGGGGTAATTGATTGAGAAAGAAGTGTGGACAGAGGATACGAAGAAAAATCATATAGAAAATACGGAAAAGCTAGAGTCTGAGAAGATGGTGTTGAGTGAAGTAAGGAAGGAGTTAAAAGTGAAGGTTAAGAATACTAGAATCACAAAAAATGCATAAAATCACAAAATCACAATCAAATTGCAAAATCACAAAAAATTGGATAAAAGTTTGGTGAAACAATAAATGTATGAAAAAGAGAAGGTACGTTAAAGAAGAGTATAAATATTGAAAAAGGGATAAGCGGGAAAGGAGAGATTATGTCACAGCCAGGAAGGAACATATAGAGTCATATAAACAGAAACGGGAAGAGAAGAAAAAGGAATCAAAGGAGGAAATAAGTAGAATTAAAGCAGAGAGGGAGGCATAGGAGTTTATTAATAAAATGAGGAGAAAGAAAGGGGGGATAGGGGATAAGATTAACGTGGGTGAATGGGGGGAATATTTTGAAGGAAGTTTTCAGGGCTCGAGTAAAAGAAAAACGGATAGTTGTCAGAGGAGTAAGTTAGAAGAGGACGAGAAGGAGCTGGAGGATGAGGAGATAAAAGCACAGATTGAAAGATTAAGGAAGGGCAAAGCAGGAGGTAGTGATGGGTTAGGTTACGAAGCATGGATTAACAAAAGCGTGGAAACTAGAAGGAAGTTGAAAGAAGTAGTGAAAAGAGTATGGTAAAGTGAGGGATTTCCTGAGGAGTGGAGAGAGGGGTCTATTACACCAATTCTTCAGAAAGGAGAAAAGAAGGAGGCAGAAAATTAGAGGATCGTCACGTTAATGAACACAGCGTAGAAAGTATATGCGATGGTTTTGACGGAGAGGCTAAAGAAAGAAGTAAAGGCAGAAGGGATAGTCCGACAGAGTCACGCAGGTTTCCGAGAAGGTATAATAGATTATATTTATATTTTTCAACACGTGGTAGAGGAGGAGTTGGGGAAGAAGGAGGAAAAGTATGTGCCCTCTTTGTTAATTCAAAGCAGCGTTCCCATCGGTAGACAGGAAAAAGTTGTAGACAGTGATGGGAAGGAGAGGAAGAAAGATAGGATTGATAGAAAAAGTGAGAAAAATTTACAAAGAAACGAGAGATAAGGTAAGAGTGGGGAATGGAACTTTGAAGGAATTCTGGACAGAGATAGGATTGAGACAATGATGCCCAGTGAGTCAGCGAACATGGAAGAAGAATTCAAGAAAGGGCTAGAGGGTGGATTGGTGGCAGGAGGGGACACATTCTGAACCTTGGCATAAGCGAACGACTTAGTAGCAGTAGCTAAAGTAGAAGACGTTTTGAAAAATATGATGAAAAGATTAGAGAAGTATTTAGAAGTTTTGCACGAAATTGAAGTAAGAAGAGAGGGTGAATGGATTGTAAGTAGAGGTGGAAAGGATCAAGGAAGTCAAGGTGCTTACCTGCTTAGGATAAAAAAATGGGAGTGTAAGGGATCACGTCAAGGAAAGAGTCAAAATAGCAGACATAGTAATGAAAAAAGTATGAGGCAAAGGGGAGAAATTATTTAAAGAAGACTACAAGAGAAGGATGATAATGTTTGAGGCACTAGTACTGAGTATTCTAATGAATGGAGTGAAGGCGTGAGGTTGGAAAGAATATAAGGAGGTGAAAAGGTTGCATGAAAGGTACAGTAGATAGATGCTGGGTTTGGACAGATGGACGCCATGGTATATAGTAATGAGGAAGGTAGATAGGGAAGAAGTAAAAATAAGAACAGATAACATAGCTTGCAAATAGAAAGAAAGACTACTGGAGAGCTAGGGCAGAACTATGTTGAAAGCATGCTTTAGAATAGAGAAAATGGAAGAGGGGAGGATAATAGAATGCAAGAAAGAGAAAGGTACTTGAATACGTGAGAATGGTCAAAGGAATGGGTCGAGGAAATTTTTGAAAGGAGAATAAGGATAAAAAGAATTGATAGAAAGAGGTAAAGAAGTTTTTCAGCAAGGAATAGAAGATAAAATAAGACAAGCTAAATATAATGACAAATATATATAGATAAGAGTAGAGGGAATAGCAAAATATTTGGAGCGAAAGGGGGACAGATGATCTTAAAAACTAATTTTACGTGTGAGATGTGGAAATACAGAAGAGTGGAATAAGTACTTGGATGAAAAGCAAGGAAGAAGGTGGTAATGAGTACAGGCAAGAAGCACATGTGAATAAAACTGGAGGAGTGTAAAAATATGTAAGCAATAATGTAGGGGACACAGTTACCATTTTCTAGGCCCGAGTGGTCGAAAATGAAACATTTTACATATACTAACGCCCTTATTTCCATTAATTTCTAGGTCAACAATTAATATTACACTGAAAATCCCATATAGGTCCAACTGTGGTTTTTGCGTGAAATGGCCTTGGACTTATGGCTAGGCGATTCCAATGCCAACAATGAGGGCCGTATGAACTATTTCCACTAGGAATACATAATATTAATTAATTAAGTTGATTTTGTACAAATGTGGATTTTTGTTATCATAAGGTATGGACCTTTTTTATTAATGAAGACTAATTAGTGAAAAGAGAATTTTCCGCGTGTATTTGAAAATAAATGCGAAATAGGCACGCAAGTTTTCAGACTGCCCGCTTCATAGCTACGGAACTGCTGAACGCCACAGCTCACGCAACGACTCCCACTCATCCCCTCAGACTCAGTCGTCCACGAATACGAGCCGACAGAATTCTAAGAAGGGCATAAGTCGGATCGACTTGTTAGGCATTTTCAATGTATTAGATTATTTAGACGATTGCAGATAGAAAGATTCATGTAGCTTAATTGTGAATATTATATATCGTTTTATAATAATATTTGATTCACTTATGTGAAGTTCAGTTGAAAATAAACACATGAGTAAATAAATATGTATTTTTTTTTTAAAGCCATCGCCACTTTATTCTCCGCCTTCTTAGCAGTTTCCAGCATGCCATCAGATGAGATGAGATTTATTTCACTCACAACATCTATTCAAAGTTCGTATATATATAGTGGAACTTGTTAGCAATTTCAAATTATCAAACTATAAAAACGTCGATAAATAGTGTTTCTACTAATTGAAATGTCATTCCTTTTAGAATACTCCAGACTTTCGTAACTTAGTAAACAAATGCCCTATAGGTAAATATAATTTTACACGGTTTTTTTGTATTGGAAAACGATTGGTTTTCCCCGAAATCAAGAACTAAAAAAATACATTATTAATTTCTGCTTTCTCACAGAAAAACCTTTGTAACGATGAAAATTTTCGAACTTCATTTTTTGACACATGTTGACTAAATAATGCCTACTATTTATTAGGTCTAGAGTCGGATCGGATAGGATTGATACTTTGTTGGTTTTATATTTTTCTCAAAAATCGTTTTAGATGTGAATTTCTTTCGCAATTTCGATTACATTACGGGAGAAAAAAATTATTTACGTAGATATTAATGAAATACATCTTTTTTCAACAAAAAAGTTTGAAGTTCATTCATTGACCACTGTTTCCTAAAATATAAATCATTCATGAAAGTAACATCTACTAGTCAAAAATCATGATTTTATATGATTTATTTAAATTTAATGGCAATTTACGATATATAAGAGTTTTTTTATTGCTGTGCAGCTCTCGGAGGATAATTAAATCAAAATTTTCGCGAGATTTGGAATGAGTTCAATGATTTACGGGGAATTTTAAGAGATGCAAGAAAATTTTAACGACTTTCAAGCGACTTCCATGGATCTTAACGCTTTTGAATGAATTTCATGGGATTTCAAAACATTTCAAACAATTTCGAAGGATTTTATCGGTTTTCAAGAGATTAAAAAATATTTTAACAAATTTCGTAAGATTTCAAAACATTTCAAGGAATTTAAGAGGAATTCAAAGATTTCTAAATATTTCTTAAGATTTCAAGGGATTCCAAAGGATTTCAAGTGATCTAAAAGATTTCAAAGAATTTTGTAGGATTTTTAAAAATTTCAAGAGATTTTTAGAGAGCTTTGAAAAATAGATGTAATAGAATGAGGTTTCATGGGATTCCTAACGATTTCAAAGATTTCATGGGATTTCAAGGGATGCCAAAGGATTTCAAGAGATTTGAAAATTTTCAAAGAATTTCGTGAGATTTCCAAAAATTTCAAGAGATTTCTAGAGAGCTCTGAAAAATAAATAAAATGAAATTTCATGGGATTTCAAGGTATTCCAAGGAATTTCACTAGACTGAGAGGATTTGATTGAATCTCTGAGGATTTGAAGGGATTTCAAAAATATCTAGGGATTCAAACTTTTTTGGAGAACTTTAATGAATAAATTTGATTAAATTTGATACACATTCAAGGGATTTGAAGCGATTTCTGCTTTTTAACGGATTTTCACGACTTCAAAAAAATGCAATAGATTTCAAGGGATTTTAAGGAATATTAACGAATCTCTGTAGAACCCTATGGAATAACTAAATTCCATTTCGAGGGATTCTCACAATTTCACGAAATATGAAGGAATTATTTCAAGTTCAAAGGACTAAAGATTTTAAGGGATTTCTAGACAGCTAAATCCCAGGGAATGAACTTTCGAAGGATTCCTAGCAACTCCAAAGGTTTCAAGGAATTTTAATGTACGTCAAGGCATTTCACAAGATTCAAAAAATTGTATTTTATATCCAAGGATTTAAAGGGATTTCAAAGATTTCTAGCGATCCCAACGAATTTGGATAGAAATTTAGGGAATAACTCAAATTTAGTTCAAGGGATTTCGACAATTTCACGACATATGAAGCAATTATCATAATTTCGGAGGATTTAAAAATTTTTTAATTATTTTTAAGATTTCAAAAAATTTTGAGACAATTAGAAAATTTCAAGGGATTTCTGAAAGTTTTGTAGGATTTCCAAAAATTTTCAGGATTTCTAGAGACTTAAATTCTAGAAAATGAAATTTCAAGGGATTCCGAGCGATTCCAAAGGTTTCAAGGAATTTTAGTGCATTTTAAGGATTTTCTCAAGATTTAAAGGACTTAATTTAATCTCGAAGGATTTGAAATATTTCTGGTGATTTGAACGGACTTTTGATAGAACTTCAATGCATGAATTTAATTCAATTTATATTTAATGGACTTTGAATGATTTCTACCCTTTTTAATGGATTCTTACGATTTCAAAAGATTTCGGAAGATTCAAAGGGATTTCATGGGATTTAAAAGAATTTCTATAAGAGTTTGATAATGAATTATATTTTATGTCAAGGGATTTCAACAATTTCAGGAGATAGGAACTAATGAGAAAATTTCAAAGGTTTTTAAAGATTTTTCGTTTTTTGAAGGATTCCATAGAATTTCATGAGATTTAAGATATTTTAAGGAATATTGAAGGATTTCATAGGATTTTCAAGGATTCCCATATAAGATTTCCATGTAAGACTGTGAGTGTCTGAAAAAAATCGTTCCTTTTTAGTTTCTCTATTTTTGACATTACTTCCATCGATATTTTTGAATTATTTATTCCAATACTGATTATCCTATAATGATTTCCCATAATGAATTTCCTATGATCCATGGAATCTTTTATAATTTCTTGCAATTTTTTTCAGTCACATACATGTAATCTTTTGTAATCCCATGCAATCTTGCAATCTTGCATTTTAGAGAACACCAAAAATCTGAGTAATTAATCCCTCCTGATTCACTTCCAGGTGCTTCAAATTTAAAATTTATCAGCTGTCTACAGCGAATTCCTACCACCACCTACTCCTTGAATTACTTCCCCTTCCCACTCCCAAACAGGGGGAGTGTATTAGCTGGTTGTATAATCTTTCAACCTCCTTCTTTCCATTTTTACATTCTCAATCTCACCGTCCTACCTCCCAATCTCTTTTTGATATCTTACATTCTTTGATAATAAAAAATTCCTTCATCTTTCTGCGCAGTTCTTTCCGTTTTTCTTCCGCGCCTGCCCCACCAAATTCTACTTCTTTCATATTTTCTTTGAATTATTCTTTCAACTCTCCTTTCCATATCACCTTTTCAAATCTCCTTTCACACCTCCTCCTCTCAACACTCTTTATCTGCCCTTCCAATTCTACATAAATGGTTTGCTGATCTGATGATTCCTTCCATTCCCTTACTTCCATCTTCTCTGCTCTTCGCACACTCTGCTATTTTTAATAATATAGTCTATTACTGAAACCGCTTTCTCTCCAACGAAAGTTCATTCTCCCATTTCATCCCTCGTTTTATTTTGATTTGATAAATCCCATCCTCTTTCTTCTATCCATCCAGTTAGTTCCTCCCATTCTAAATTTCATACCTCTTCTTTGAAGTTTCTGATAATCCTTTCTTGTCCTCTATAACTATCTTCTCTTTTCTCCTCCAACTACTCCTTTTATGCCTGTCCTGCCATTCCAGTCACTTTCTTATATCAGGTTTTTTTCCTCTTCCTCTACAACTCTGTCTTTCATGCCTTTTCTAATTTCCTGTAAGCATTCACCATTGTATACTCTAATTATTCTATACCTTTCATTTCCTATTCCAATTCCTCTTTGAAATTCCCCCAAATTGAGGGAAAGAATATTCCCTCAATTCTAATCTTTTTAGACCCCACCCTTACCTCCTTCCCTTTTCATCTTTTCTTCTTTTCCATACCTCTCAGCCTTCTCTCAATTACTCTCTCAACTTCCTTCCTAGTTGAATCGTGATCCATAAATACTTTTGACCCTTTCAATCCTACCTTCCTCTTCATTATTTCTTGCTTTCTCCTCACGTGTTCATCTCTGCTACTACCACCTCCTTTCTTGCTGGGCCTACTGCAGCTACCTGCTTTGGCTTAATCTCAACCCCTAGGGTTTTCTCAAAAGATTTTTCTATATCCTCTTAATCTTCTACTTTTTCTTACTTGG
>JAUMHM010000005.1:5773594-5795311 GCA_032362435.1 Melikaiella ostensackeni
ATGTTGCTCGTCCTAATATTGTAAAATGTTCATTTTACAAATTATCTTTATTTTAAAACATATTTTTCGTTAAAAAATAATAATTTTTTCATTTTACAAAGTAGTAATAGCAATGTATACACATGCGTAAATAAACAGGCATTATTTATTCGAAAAATGAGTATTAAATAACCAGAAGTTACATTTTTCTTTGATAGGAGAGATAGTACATTCAACATTTCGCACTTCATTTCAAAGGCCAGTGGCGGACACTGTCCGTCATGACGGACATTGTCTCGGTCACGCCGGTCAGGTCCCATCTCTATATATGGTCCATCTTCGTGATCACCATGTAAATTGTTCCAACCATCCTAACCTTCTTGACAAGGTGACGTCACAAAAAAATACTTAATATTTCAAGGTGCGCATACGCTAGTATTATGCTGGCACCGTCAACTGGAATGGTTACTTTGCGCATCATCCAGAGGCATGCAAAGTCCATCTTAATTGGTCCTACTCCAACAAATTTTTTTGGTTGTTGCGCGAGAGGTGCAGGGCGCGACGCGACGCCCTGTCATCTCCATATAATTATCAAGAGCAGAAGTAAATAATTTATCCTAAGTCAATGGCCTTTGAAAATTGATTGTCAAATACATTTTGCAAAATTTTTCAAGAATACATGATAACTTCTGAAACACAGGCCCCTTGTATTTTAGTAGGAGATTACAAATTTTATGTTGAAAAGTTCAAAACGAACAATCTTCAAAATCGAAGATAACTAATGCTTTATCGCTGAAAAAGACAAGTACAAAAAATATGAAAGAAAAATAAATTATCTACTTCATCTAATTATATGAATATCTCGTTTTATAAAAATTGAGTCGATCTCAACACGGGCATAAACTATTTCAAAAAACCGAAAACCTACATCTATGACGGAATTGTTTGTTTTAAAAATCACTTCTTTGTGTCTTTCTTAAGAGATCAAAGGTGGAAAATTCTTTTTTCTGAATATAAGAAAAGAAATTATTTTGGACTAGCCTTTTCTGCCGTTCAAAGTAAAAAGATATGTAAGTGATATTGCGGTTTAGAGTTTTCTCTTATAGCCGACAATGGAAAAGTCAACTTAGACGACAATGTCACTTATGTATCTTCTTAGTTTGGACGGCAGTTTCAGTCAGTGCTAAAAATGAAAAATTGTTACCTTATAGGATCCGCAAATAATAGAATATTGTGTACCTAGGAGGCAAACTCAGTCTTTTTAGCTGAGCGTGAGTCTTCAATGATGAGGCGTACCCGAGAGCGAACCGCGAGTTGAAGCCGAGTATTGCAAACAAGCGAGGGTGGCTCATTACAAATAAAAGGTCATTTTCATGTCCCTCTGTCAAAAAACATATTTTTAGTATTTTTTTCCACAACTTTCGTGATTATTATATTAAAATGAAGTATTATCCGCTAATATTTGAACTTAGGAATGTTGAAAGTCAATTTAAAACTGAATGGCAGAACTGAAAGCAGGCAAAATGTCCACTACTGTCCCTGTCCCCAGGGCACTTACGATATGTTACTTGTAATCTATATTTAATTTTTCTTCGATTACACTATACAAAATAATTTTTTTATTTAAATATAAGCCATTCATTACTTGTAGCAGTTTATGATTATATCTACCCAAAAAAATCATCAAAAGCGTGTCCCTCATTTTCGATTTTTTAATTTTGAAAAAACGCGCTCATTTGTGTGTGTGTATAATATTTTGTGTGTGTGGTAACACTGTTTGCTTTGCCCATGCATGCGTAGTAAACAGCTGATTTAAAGAAAACAAAGCCACTAGATCGTTCTAGTTGTTAAAACGTAAATTTTTTAGCAAGGCAGAAAAAAATCGAAGATTGGTTATACAACGGGTGTCCACTACTGTTCCGCTTGGAAAATGCTAAGAAAACATTTAAATTGTATCATATAGGTACGATTATTTATTGTTTTCAATTCACTTACGAATGCGACTAGTCGCGATGCTTTAAACCTAACCTTTTTGTAAAGAGAAGCAAGAAAGTGCAAAATGGCCACTACTGTCCCCGTCACTAAAATGTCCACTGCTGTCCCCGAAAGTACATTTATACCCTTTCATAATATTCTACGTGCAGTAAGATTAAATTTGAATCTCTATTTGTTTACAGGCTAACCAAAATGAAAAGTTAAATGCTCTGAAAAGAAAGTTAGAAGTGGATCGGCAAGTTGCTCAGGAAAAACGAAGGCGGATAGAAGGAGAAAAAAAGAGAAAAAAGAGAATTCGAGACTGGCTTAGATACCATGAAAAAAAGAAAAAAATGGAAACGAATCTCGAAAATGTAACTACTAAACCTTCCACAAAAAGTAAAATGTCTTCTCCACCTTGTAGAATAAATGGTTCTTTGGAGACTGAATGCAAAATTGATTCTTCAACGAGGCCTTCATTAGGAAATAATGTATCCCGTACAGTTTAGACGAAACTATTGACAACTCTAAAAAAAGGAATAAATTAAAGAAAACAGTGACAAAGGGGGTGGAAGACAGAAGAAAGTATGAAAGAGAGAAAAGAAGAGAACAACGTGCTAAAGTATATGCAGACCCTAAACTACATTCAAAATTTTTAGAAGCGCAAAAAGCAATGTTTCAAAAGAAGAAAAAAAAACATTTCTGATATGACTAAGAAAGATCAAATTATCCAAAGAAAGAAATGGACAATTTTAGAGCGTAATCAGAGAAAAATGAAAAAAATGCTTGAAGAGAATGAAAGCTCAATTAATAACAGCATAAGTTGTGAAACGCCGACACCAAGCAGAAATTCGAATAAAATTTCTGGGGCTCGTAGAGCGAGAAAAAATAAAAATGCACTTCTAAATACCATGAAAAAACTAGCGGAAAAACAGCAAAAGTTAGAAAAAGAAAACTTGAATTTAAAACGCCGATCGAATAAATTCAAGAAGAGGATTCAGAGAATAAAGATGCCGCGAAAGGACGATCAATCACCTTCACCAAATAAAAAAGTCACGCAGACGTTGAAATTTGGTACGGAAGAAGTAAAGCGTCAACTACGACTTTCATGTGCTCTGCAAAAACAGATAAAGCATACCTATGATTCTGCTTCATCAGTTGAAAAAACTTCAATCTCTAGGGCGATAGCAGGAAGTATAGTAAAAAAATATCAAAGTATGAACGAATTAACATCTATGGTATCTCTCAAACGTTATCGACCGCACATTCGTAAATCTGGCCTGATTCCAAATGCTAACGTAAAAGGTCTCGAAAAAACAGGGCTTTTAAAACAGAAAATTCTAGATTTTTCTTTAGATGATGAAGTAACAACCCAATCGTCAAATAAAAAAGACTTTTTGTCTTTTAATGAAGAAAAAAAATTAAAACGATGTGTTACTGATACACTGTTCAATTTACACACAAAATTTGTACATCTTAATAATTTGCGTACCTCTTTTACAACTTTTTTGAAATACAAACCATTTCTTGTGGTTTATTTAAAATGTAATGCCAGAAATACCTGTGCTTGTGTAAAACATCTTAATATGCAGTTAAAATTAGATAAGTTACAAGAATTAAAAATAATTCCATCTAATAACGTAAGTGAACTGGTGTCAAACTTTACATATAATAGCGAACGATCAGAAAAATGTATGCTTGGATTGTGTCTTACTTGTGAAGGAAAAAAATTATGTACCTTAAAATATAACGCTGATGCAATATCTTTTTATCACAAGTGAGATAGAATCGAAGAAGAGCGAATAAATAAAAAGGCGGAAAAATATAAGTTTAAAGCTATGACAAAACAAAAAATTGTTCAGAGTCAAGGAAATATTGTAATTCTTACATGCAAAGAAATTCCTGAATTTCTCGAACATCTACATAATATTCATAATCAATTTTTCTCCAAAAAAAAAAGAAAGCATTGATGATAAGACAGCAGTATTACATTCAGATTTTCCTCAAAACTATGGAACAAAGTGTCACACAGAAATTCAGGCGTTACATTACGATGGATCCCGAACGTTGCGAACTATTCATACTAATGCTTATTATATTGGAAATTCTGAATCAAATAAAATTGATCTCGTTAAAGTTTGCATAATTTCTGAAGATATTCGACATACTGCGCCAGCTATTTTCGTTCATTTAAAACCATTGTTTGAAACGTTTCAGAAGTTGGGCAAAAAAAAGTATACATATTTACAGATAGTCCGACTGATCAGTATCGAAATGAGAATTCTTTAGTTTTAATGTGCCACTTTGCTACTCTACGGTTTTGAATTAGTTATTTGGAATTTTTGGGAAGTTGGTCATGGCAAAGGTATAACTGATGGATTAGGAGGAGCGCTTAAATCAAAAGCTGACAATAAAGTGGGTCAAGGATCTGACATCACTGATGCAGAAAGTTTTATACGTGCCCTTGAAGACGTAAAAATAGATCTTCTAGAAGTTGAGTCTGACGAAATTAACGCAGTCGAAAATTTATTTAATCCGAAACATTTAAATGTTACGACTGGTACATTTGAAATCCACCAAGTCATCTGGAAATCTGATGACAGTGATAATTTATATTTGAGAAAGCGCAGCTGCACTCACAATGACATTTTGTCTTCATGTACTGTATGTGATTTGAGAATTCCAACTTACTGTCCGACTGAAAGCGCTTAAGTGAGAAAAATTTCGACCAAACCGAAAGCCGTTCGAGTTAAAAAACTTTCGAACAAAACTAAAGCCGTTTCAGTGAAAATTTTTTTTTTAACTAAAGTTGCAGCAGCCAAAAAAGTTCTTGCAAAATGTAAATCTGTACAAACTACGGTTCCAAATAATCTAAAAGATAATTCAATGAGAAAGCCAGAAAAAGAATCTATCAAAAGTCAAAAAAGTGAGACGTTGACTATGGATAAATGGGTTGCAATAAACGAAGAAGACTCGGAATGGTTTGTAGGAAGAATCGAGAGCGTAGGAAAAGTTAGTGAGAAAAAAATATTTAGTATAAGTAAGTTTATGGTGAGAAGCGATTCTAAAACTAAATATTACAAATATGATCAAAGTCAAAACGAGAAAAAAAATTTTTGAAGAAGATGTTATTTGCCAAATATCGATACCAAAAGAATTAAAGAGGCCAAAAAATGTTTACTCTCTTAAGGAATTTGACAAAATCGAAAAGTCATTAAAATAATTTAAGTATATTGTGACAATTAAAAATTATATGGTTAAACTTAATATGTACTGTGATATAGTATCAACAATAAATAACTTTTATATTGTATGTACAAATTATGCATTATTACGAAGTGTCCACTACTGTCCCCAAACCCGTCGTGATCCTGTTTACACGTTTTCTTCTTAAACAAGTTAGAGATATGTAATTAGTTATGAGTACTTTTATTTTGTAGTTAGTAAATGATCTTGCTATCATAATATTTATATAAAACTTATAAAATATGTTTGAAATCTTCTTTTCAAACAAAAATGAGAAGAAAATAAATTTTTCATTCACTTTTTTTGCCTTTTGGTTGATTTTTGGGACTAAATTGTGAGTCAAACCTGATTTTGCACATAAATTCATACTTATTTGATATCTGTTATTTAAAAAATGACAAAATTTACAATATTTTTAATGAAATAAGGTATTTTTACGCCGAGGCAGAAAATTTTCAGAATTTGTTAGTTTCTGCCACAAAACGGTCCATCCTTGAAGATAACTGCCTCCAACTGTGTGACCACTATGATTTTCGTACATTTGACACCTCAGCCAATAGAAAAAATTTAGTTTCGAACCCAAAATCGATTATTGCCATTCCAACATTCGTAGTAGCCAAAAATGACCTTTTATTTGTAATGACTCGGGTAAGAAGAAATTTTCCTTTTTAGTGCACACGATATTTTATGTAACAAGGTATGATTCACAAGTTTATCACGTCTGACATTTCAGGTTAGGTTGATGCGGCCATAATCGTTCACAGACAACAGCGAATGCGCAGGTGCGAAGTGCGATTATGAGCCCATATTATTCCTGAGAGTATTATAGCAGTGGGGGAGGGAATGAAGCCATACAAATTAAAAAGGACATAGTCTTTCACAAAATTGACACGGATGCACACAATCTGGAAGCAGTGGATATCAAGCTAAAAAAAATAACTAAAAAATCATTTCTGTTCTCTCTACCTCGATTTACTCTAATTTCATCAGATCTAGATAAACTTTTTGCTTTAGGGACAAAAGTCATAAATTGGGGACTTAAATGCCAAAAAAATTGTTTGAGCAAAACTTTTTGTGTCAATTTTTTAAGAAAAAGGTTCAATAAGATAATTTATGTTACGTAGGTATGATTTATGCGTTTTATCAGCCTCTTTACAGTTCTGAAAGTAGCCGTTTACACAACAGGATGAGCGACAGCGAATGTACATGTGCGGAATACGATTATGAGCCCATCATACTCCTGTGAGTATTACGGGCACTGCGCACATGCGCATTCACTGTTGCTCTCCTCCTGTTATATAAGCGGCTACTTTCAGAACACAGAAGAAGAGTACACAGAAATAATTTTTAAGTTATTTTTAACATGATACCCACTGCTTCCAGATTGTGTGTATTGGTGTCAACTTCATGAAATATTATGTCTTTTTTAATTAGTGGGCTACACCCCCTCCCCCACTGTTATCAGTTGTACCTTGCCTAACATGCATATGCATGTACGAAAATGTCGTAACTTCTAGAATGTTTCGAGTAAGCTCGTTAGCATTCCAGTATGCGATAAGTACTCTATCACGTCTGGCACGATTCGTCTTAGCATCGAGACGTATTAGACGTTTACATTCGTAACGATGTTGTGTTAAGTGATTTTACTCGAATCATTCGCAATGGTCCTTAAAGGATTCCCAGCAAAACCTGTATCAGCTGCATCTACCATTGGTGGTACAACTGGTGAAAACTCAAGTGCAAAAGTTAGCGAGACTGCATCTTCGTCCTGTACTAGGCCAAAGAAGAGGAAAAGGTTGGATCAGTTCTTACTGTCTTATAACGTTTCCAATAATAATAAACATGAATCCCTCACCGAGGAAAGTGATAATGAACAAGGAGATACGCCCGGAAGAGTTAATAACACCAGAAGAACTAGCCAATTAAAGAAAACGCCTGCTATAAATAGAGGTAAGAAGCAAAGATAGTGCTTTATAGTTACATAGATAATCAAAAGAAATCCCTGGATGAGTTGAAATCGAAATGCAATGCAGAATTTAAAATTAAATACAAAGGTAATCGAATCATCATTTACACGTCTATCTTGGAAGATAACAATCTTATCATTGATGAAGTTAAAATAGCCAACCTAGAATATTATACTTATACCAAACATGAAGACAAAAATCCACGCATGGTGCTCCGTAACCTTCCTCCAAAAGTTACTATTGAAGAAATACGCGGTGAACTAAACTCCAAGAATTCGAAGTGATTAAAATATCACAATATACAAAAGGATCAGATAATAAAAAGGAGCAATTCTATCTGCGTCATCTAATTACGTTAAATATTAAAACAGCTCTCAAGGATACCCTAGGTGTGAAGAACATTTGTTATTGTATCCTTTCTTGGGAGATGTACATGAATAAATCAGGTTCGAAAGTTCTCAGGAGCATCATCAACATAATAGATGAACGCGAAGTTGTTTTCACTGATTTCGAGAATAACTAATTAACAAAGGCAGGCAAACCCACGAGTGTGGCCTCCAAAATATGTGTGCTCCTTTAGAAAAGGGAATTGGCCACTTTTTAAAACCGTTACTAACAATAACGTGGTAGGCAATCCCATGATAAAGAATGCAATCGATATCAAAGAAAACCTGAACTACTTAGAGACAACTATCCGCAATGCTCTTGACTTAGCTATATAGACAAAAATCAATCCTTACATATTTGTAGTTCCAACTACCCCTGAAACTGTCATCAAAATCAAAAACAAGTATCGGCGTGGTTTCCAAAAAACGAAAAATGTCAAATCAAAACGTATTATCAATATTTTCAATATAATTATATTGAATCTTCTTTCTTTGTACAAAAATTCTTCATGGAATGATACGTCAAGATGTTCCCGTCCCATGGCTCTTAAATGTGGAAAATTAGTCAATCATTAGCTAAGGGTAGATCTTCGAATATCCCACCATTAAAAATTAATAACGATTATGTGTATAGCATAGAAAAAAAAGTAAATACGCTCGCGGTTAATTTTGAAAATGTACACAAGCGAAATGTTGATCTATCTTCGACGCACTTTACATACTCGGTAAACAAAGTGAACAAAAAATATTTTCAAAAGGATAAACTGTGTGACGACTGCAACCTAACTAATTCTATAGAATCATTGAAATGAATTACGAAATTTAAAAACAGAAAGAGTCCTGGAGCTGATTGTATTCCTGTCTTAGCCCTAAAACATCTGCCTATAAAGGCTCTGACCTTTCTTACCAAAATAGTGCACAGCATTTTCAAGTTTTCTTCTCATCCTTAATTCTGGAAATCAGCTTATTTAATTCCTTTGCCGAAGCCAGATAAATCCACCAATATTCCAAAAAATTACAGACCTATCAGTCTGCTAAGCATCCTCAATAAAATTGTTGAAATTTTATATTATCTAGATTTAACAATCATATAAATGAGAATCACATTTTAATCGATAAATAGTTTGGCTTTAGGCGAGGAAGAACTACTACTCATCAATTGTCTCGAGTTTGACATTCTATTACACACAATTTCCACATGAACAAACACACAAGAATGGTGCTCATATCATAGATGTCGAAAAAGCTTTTGACTCCGCTTAGCGCCAAGGACTTCTATTTAAACCGATGAAACTAGATTTTTCCAAATAGTTTATATGCGTTATACGTTTCTATCTACCAAATAGGAAATTGTATGTACAGGCTGATAATGTAGAGTCTGTAATCAGAACAATTGTGGCTGAAGTTCCTCAGGGCTTAGTGCTTGGTCCGGTACTATATAATTTATTTTTTAATGATATAAAGTCCACGATTACGAAGGACACTAAAATAGCACTCTTCGCTGATGATACTGTTTACAACCGATTATCTTATCGTTTCGATACAATATGTATACATCTTCAGAGCACTGTTACGAACTGCTTTAAGTTTTTCCACAAATGGTAAATTAAAGCGAATTTTCTTAAAACAGAAGCTAATATATTTACAAAAAGGAGACCCATCATCAAGCAAACGATCATAATTAATGGTCATTTTTTGCCATGGAAAACTCAAGTTTGTTACCTAAGAGTTCTTCTCGATTATAAACTTACATTTACTAAACATGTTAATCAATGTAATAAGGCCATAGGTATCATGCAAAAAAATTATCCTATATGTAGTAATAAGTTTGCTCTATGCTGTTCAAATGAAATGCTTTTACATAAGCCACTTATTAGATTAGTACTGACCTACGTTCCTCCATGTTGGTCCAATATAACTAATTTTAATAAATTACAAGTGGTTCAAAGCAAATGTCTTAAAATAATAGAAAATTTACCCAGATTTACATACAAAAAGGTGTCCACGATAAGCTTGATATAAGTAAAATCAAAAATTTCATAATAAACTTCACTAGGAACTTTTTTGGTAAACGCGCAAATTTATATGAACATGAAATCAAGAATATAGGGGACTACGACTTCAATTCCTTAGGGTATAAAAATATAAACTCAAGCGTATCAAACACATGTTGCTCCAAGTTATTATAGTAATTATATCCAGCACAATTGTCTGTGGATTTGTGTAATAAGTTACACTTGGAACCAGAATTGCAAAATTTGTAATTTGTTGTTATTGTTAATTGAATGATAAATTCTATTCTATTCTATTTATATTCAAGCAATATTTGTGTCATTGTTGTGGATTTTTTAATTTAGTTTTGCAACTTGATAGTGATTTATTAAGATTTTGAAGCAAACGTAAGAATTCGCAAGAGCAATTTGTTCATTTGGTGTGAAAATTTCGCTACTTACGAGTATACTACTTACGAGTCTAGTTGAGCTGGTGATGAATGACAATGGTTGACTTGCTTGGAATCTTGATGCTTTTCCATTGTATTTTCCAATGAGGATTGGCCCAGCCGAGCGGAGGCCGGCCTGAATGTCGGGAACTCTGTAGACTTGAAGCTTGATGGTGGTCTAAAGGACTGGATTTTTTCTTTTACTTGGCTTTTTCACAGCTCAATTTTATTGATGTGATCGTCATACGATGAGTATTTCCTGTAGTTGGCAGTGAACGGTTCTTTGCAAGTTGCGGAAGCTAGTTGGCTCTTTGATTCCTTTTCACACCTATTAATGAGATGTGGTCCAGCGCACTTCACGAACTTTAGAAGATGGTTGCAGTGTGAAGTGCCATGCCCAAACCCCTGGCACCTATGACATCATGTGACCCCTATAGGATTTCTATATCACTCAGTATTGACTTTGACATAAAGGATGTATTTTATCTTGTAGATCATGCCAATCTTGGTGTCTGGATTTAGAATGATCATGAAGAAAGAATGAGTTTGCTTGGAATCAGCCTTCTGTTTCATTCTTATGTAATTTAATACCTGAAAACCCTAGTTCATGCAGATAGTCGACGACGTCTTTAATTGGGAGGTCAGGCAAACTTTTGATGTCTATTTTGAGTGTCCTTTTTTTCTTTGCGGTATACGTATGGAGGTTAAGGCTGTTGCTTGTGAAGATATGGACCGAGGCAGCATGATCCTACATATTGTGTTGTTTGAAGGTGTATGTTCCGTTGTTTATTTTGAGGGTAGGTGGTATTTCCACCCTCGTTTTGAGTGCTTTTAGAAGCTCTTGCAGATCTTGGTTCTACGATTTGACGATAATTGGTGAAAGAGGCTTGTTTTTTTGGCTTAAGTTCCATGTCTTCAGATTTATTTTCAGATTTGACACTGTTAGTGTCGTTGGTTTCCATGTGTACACTAGTTGGATTTGAGTCCTGGAAATTTCTGAGTGGATCGACCTTGTTGGTGACTTTCTACAGATTCCCATATCCCGTGGTTCATGTTTTTAACACTGTTGACCATAAGGTCTTCAGTATTTTTGGTCACTCTTTGCACTGAATATATTTTGTGAAGATTTTTTGGCTCATGCACTTTTATACAGATAGAAGCAAGCCAAACACCTAGGGGAGAGACAAAAATTATAAAATCAATTTATAATAATGTAGGTACTCTGAACTACAAAGTTTAAAAAATGCTAAATTTTTAGCAGAGAAATTCATTCTGGATTCAAAATCTGTAATCTAGAGTCCCTCTTACAAGTGACGGAAAGTCGCCATTTTTAAATATATTACGTTGGTTAGATCGAAATTTTTAAACAAAAACTTGGATGCTTTGAATACTTGCTTCCAAAATGACCTAGCGATCTTTGATTTCACTTTATGAAGTTGTACTTGGCAGATCTTCTGCATCGCAGAGGTCTATGATGGGATTTTATGCTTTTTTGAATTAATAAAAAAAATAAAAATAAAAAATAGGGATTTTGAGAAGAACCATAAAAAATCATCAAAAATAATAAACTTTCATTAAAAATATCAAGAAATCAGTGAATCTTGAAAATCTAGTTTTGCGTCCACCCTCTGGCGTCATAACACTCCTAACTTCTGGAATAAAAATTGAGGCGAAAGATAACCGAGGCGAATTTAAATTCACGCCATTATCTCCGCTTCATGTGAAATTTAACCAGAAAGGTTAATTTTTATTGCAGCGAATCTTTCACCTGGAATCGATGTCAACTTTATCTTTCGTTTTTTTCTGTGATTATTTAACCTAGGCCCGAACATTCAACTGTTCTCAAAAGTTTCCCGTTACTCCTAAGACGTCACAAATTTGTTTAGTCCCGCCAAGTCGCTATCTGGAAACCAGAGAAACTATTTTCAAAATATAAAAACGAATTCAGAAGAAGCTGTAGCCCTTTATAGGCCACTATAAAAAATTTAAATTTTCACCTGAAGCCAAACTACAACATTTTCTAAGAAATTCGCTGTTGCTTCCAGAATATCGGAAGTTTTGTCTAGGCCCACCAAGTTACTATCTGGAAGCCTAAGAAACTATTTTCATAATATAATAATAAATTCCAAAGAAGCTGTGGCCATTTACAGGCCACCATCGGAAAATCCGAATTTTCACCTGAACCTGAACTACAAAGTTTTCTCAACAATGCCCTGTTGCTCCTATAACGTCGAAAATTTTGTTTGATTCCGCAAAGTCGCTATTTTGAGAAAAAAAAACCCTTTCAAAGTGAGAAAAAAAATAAAAAAGAATTTAGAAAAAATTGAAGAAAAAGGAACTCTTTTCAAAATAAAAATAAAATCCAAAGAAGCTCTGACCCTTTATAGGCCACCATCGAAAAATTTGAATTTTCTCCTAAGCCTAAATTACAAAGTTTCCAAAACAATCCCCAGTTGCTCATAGAGCATCGAAGATTTTGTTAAGTCTTGCAAAGTCACTGTTTAGAATCTAAAGAAACTCTGTTCGAAATGAAAAAATAAATTCCAAAGTAGCTGTGGCCATTTATAAGCTACCATCCAAATGTTCAAATTTTTACCTAAACCTGACCTACAAAATTTTCTAAAAAACTCCCCATTGCTCATAGAACGTCAAAAAAATTTTCTAGTCCCTAAAAAGTCGCTATCCAAATGAAGTTTTTATTTTATTTTCTCAACCTCAGATCAGTATAGGAGCTACACAGAAATAATTTATTATGTGTTGGAGTGAGAAAATGTTTTTATAATGTTGTAAACAAAGTAATGAACAAGTGTCATACTTCCATAATTTGCAATGACTAGTTGTTGAATTTCTTAGTTTTTGCGTAAAATGTAAGGGAGATAAATGTACGATTACGATAAATTACAAAAAGTTGCTCTTTTGTTATTACTTGAACAATTCTTGTAGAGCAATGCACATTTTGACTGTGTTTGAATTAGTATGCTGAATTTTTTTCACAAAATAAACAAAAAATGTCTTTTCAATGACACCTTATTAACATATTTCGTACTTTGACTAAATTTTTCATCAATTTAAACACTTCTTATAAACAAATGCCTATGTTTAGCACTCTTCCAGGAATAGACTCACCTTTTTACGGAATAGACTCACCTTTTTACGGGATAGACTGAAAATTCTTCGCCGACGACTTTTTGTTGTCATATTTTTCAAATTGACAAAAACTGTTAATTGTTTCTACAATTTCTATAAACCAATTCATTTGTTTAAGGGTTGCTATTGACCGCTGGTAGGAGATGTTATTAGCCATTTCTAAGAGTTGTTATTGGCCATTTTAGGGGATGTTATTTACCTCTGCTAAGGGTGGGTATTGACCTTTGCTAAGGATTTTTATTGACCGTTGCTGAGAGTTGTTATTGTCCATTGGTAGGGCATATTATTAGCCATTTCTAAGAGTTGTCATTGACCATTTTAGGGGATGTTATTGGCCGCTTCTAAGGGTGGGTATTGACCTTTGCTAAAGGTTGCTATTGAACGTTACTAGAAAGTTGTATTGATCGTCGTTATGGGTTCTTATTGACTGTTGCTAAGGGTTGTTATTGTCCGCTGGTAGGAGATGTTATTAGCCGTTTCTAAGAGTTGTTATTAACCATTCTTAGGGGATGTTGCTAGGGATTGGTATAGACCTTTGCTAAGCATTGTTATTGACCGCTGGTAGGGGATGTTATTAGCCGTTTCCAAGAGTTGTTATTGACCATTTTAGAATTTGTTATTGGCTGTTGCTAAGGGTGGGTATTGACCTTTGCTAAGGGTTTTTATTGACCGTTACTAGGGAGTTGTATTGATCGTCATTATGGGTTGTTATTGACCGCTGCTAAGGGTTATTATTGTCCGCTGATAGGGGATGTTATTAGCCGTTTCTAAGAGTTGTTATTAACCATTTTTAGGGAATGTTATTGGCCGTTGCTCAGGGTTGGTATAGACCTTTTCTAAGGATAGTTATTTACCGTTTTAGGGGGTTGTATTGATCGTTGACAAATATTGTTCTTGACCATTGCTGAGGGATGTTATTAACCGTTGCTATGGAGTTGTATTCATCGTTTCTAAGGATTTTTATCGACCGCTGCTGAGCGAAGTTATTGACCGCTGATATGAAGTTGTATTGACCGTTTCTAAGGATTTTTATTGACCAATGCTGTGAGATGTTATTGATCGTTGTTAAGGATTATTATTGACCTTTACTATGGGTTATTATTGTTCGTTGCTAGGAAATGTTCTTTGATGTTCCTAAGGGTCGTTATTAAGCGTTTCTGGGGGATGGTATTTGCCGTTGCTAAGGGTTGGTTTCGGCCTTTGCCAAGGAGTTATAATGATCGTTGCTAAGTGTTGTTATTAACTGTTGCTGAAGGATGTTATTGACCGTTGCTGAGGGATGCTGTTGACCGTTGCTAAGGACTGTTATTGACCGTTGTTAGGGAGTTGTATTGATGGTTGCTAAGGGATGTTATCGACCGATGCTAAGGGTTGCTATTTGGCGTTGCTAGGCTACAAAGCCCTTTTTTTCCAGGTACCTGATGCCGATTTGGACTAATTCTTATCTTAAGTTTTGAGTTTTTGTGTAAAAATACCTACAGAAACTAAAGTTGGGAAATTCAAGTTAGATCAATTTTCTATCTAGACTAATAAGTTTCAGAGTTGTAGGAAGATAACAAAGTTTAAGTTTGAATGTTTCCTCGAGAATTAGTTCCTTTACCCTATTTGAGTTTTGTTTAAAAAAAAACACACACACACAAATTTGTTCTTCGAACCTCTATAACTTTTGACCTAATTCAGATATTCAAGTCCCATTTCTAAATTCTGTTGAAGCTTCTGGTCTTCTTTGAATGTCCGTCACATATTTTTGAAAAGTTTTGAAATTAACAATCCACCTTTATATTTTTGGTTCTTTTTTTGTTGAATTTGTACTTATACAGCAGGGAACACATCCTGGGAGTTTTATGCGAGCCAAACCATTTTTATGGCGACGGGAATTTTTTTCTAAAAATTTAATTTTTACATTTTTCTCGCAAATACACGGAAAAAATTTGTTCTTGAAAAATTACTGAATTCATCCCAGTATGGCGGGAAGGAGGAAAATTCGGTGAATGATCAATGACATTGCAGTCAAGTCACTCAAGCTGTTTCAAAATAATTACTGAATTTTTACATCGGTGCACACAGAAAAATGGAGGGTCAAAGTTATAGAGTCAAAACTTGGAGAGTTAGTCAGATCTTCTAGATGGTCGAAAGGGCATTCCATAATTTTTTCGACATAGTCAGAGAGACTCTCATTTTATGTTCAGCCTAACTGTTTGCAGATGTTCAGCCTCACTATAAGAATAATCAAGTTATCCTTCCGGGATGGTCAATACGATCACCTTGTTTTCACTCATTTCGACCATGCGCGGAGGATCAGATGGACCGTCGCGGATAGTCAATCTTTGCGCGTCAATCACGCATGTGAAACTTAGAAGTCCATTCTCGGAGTAATTCAAATTGAGTGAATGTCGTTCAGCCGTCCAGTGTCATGTTTATTGTGCATTAAACTTAAACAGATTTTAAATCAGCTTCAACTGTTTGCCGATATTTCGAAAATGCGTAGAAAGTGGAGTACATAGGATAAAACATAGTGGAAAGTAGATTAAGTTTTTTCTTTTGCATTTTTAACGTCAGATTTGATGCTTCCAAAGGCTTAAGGAAAAAGAGATCACTTGACACTCAGCAATCAATTTTTTCTTACCGTGTCGTTTTTGTTTGAAAATGTGCTACAAATTTCATCACTCATTGGTGATACAGAAACAAGAGTAACGAGATGTGTGAACACATTTATATCGGTTTCTGAAGTTAGTCTAGTGTTTGAAATGTCACAATTCAGTGCAGTGACATTGCGCCGTGTTTTTAGCCTCTCGTGCTGCAAACAATATAAGGTATCGTTGTTAAATAACCGGAATTATTTTTTTCGCCGCTTGCTTGGGCACTAGGCAACAACAAGCAGGATCTGATATTGATTCGTCTCCCCCCCCCCCTACTTTCCAAATTTCAAGGTTGTACGACCCTCAGTACGACAGAAACCTTCCTTCGAAGTTGAGCGTCCACCTGAACTCTACCGGAATTATGTAGAGCGTGAAAGTAGATCAGCGTGTTAATGGAAAGTTTTCGAGAAACTTGGAAAATCCTCTACAGAAACGTATGATTTGTTAAAGGAAGTTCATAGTGATGAGTGCTTATCTCGTGCTCAAGTTTTCGATTGGTTCGAAAAATGTAAGGAGGGGAGGGAAGTGATTAAAGACGATCCGCGTCCCGACCGCCCTCGCACATCGAAAACCGACGGTAACATCGAAAAGGTGAGTAAAAATCAAGAATGTTCCAAAGTTTTTAGAAAATGTAATAATTTGTGACGAATCATGTTTCTTTTAATGCGGTGCTGCAACTGAGCGCCAATCCATGCATTGGAAGAGTCCCAATTCACTGCAACGAAAGAAAGCACAGATGAACAAGTCGAAATTTAAAGCAATGATGATAGCTTTTTTTTGGTATCCACGAAATTGTTCATATTGAATGGGTGTCTGAAGGTCAGACTGTTAACCAGGTGTTCTGTAAAGAGGTTCTGACAACTATTCGTGAATGCGTAAGAAAAAAAGATCAGAAATGTGGAAGAAAGGCTCATGGATTCTTCACCAGGGCAACGCGCCAGCACACAAGCGCTGTCTATCTAGCGATTTTTGGCGAAAAACAAGATTCCTGTATTGGAGCACTAACCGAACTCACCTGACCCAGCCCCATGCGACTTTAATTCTGTCCCCGAATATCAATTATGAGTTGAAAGGAACCAGAATCGATACGGTGCATGCTCTAAAGGAAAAAGCGGCGCGGCTCATGAAAGAGCTCTCAGAAAAGGACCTACAACATTACTTCGAACAATGAAAGACTTGAGTAGAGCGGTGCAGATATCGGGAAGGGAAGAAGAAAGATAAATTGAAGGGGATAATATCTCTATTGAATAATTTGGTAAATAAAAATTGTTAGAGCATCAGTCCGGTTATTTAAAAGCCACACCTCGTAAACTGTCAAAGTGCACTGTTTGTGCATATCAAATCATGTCTCATGCACCTCGCTCTTCACAAATAATAAGAAATGCTTTTACGTTTTATGGATTTCACATAAACTCTCAGGTTTTGCAAGTTCAACAAAACGGATAATCCACTCGACCTTCTAAGATATGATCAAGTGGATCCTCTGCGAGATGATCAAGTCGACTCTCTGAAATGGTCGATTCGAAGCTCTTGTTTTAACCTTCTGTAGTTAGTCACTTTGACCATCTAGAAGGCTGCCCTATAGTTGACCCTCAAATATAGTCAGTCTGAAAATCTAGATGTTCAGACTGACCTTTCATTTTTCTCCGTGTGGTTTCCTCGAAAATATAGTGCAAGATTCTTTTAAGTCATCTTTATGAAGGGCGCAAGGAACAACTCTAGAGGTAATTACTCTTACAATTTGGTGTACACTCTCTCTACAATCTCAAGCAAACCCGTGCAATCGTATGCAATCTTTCATAATCCCTTGTAATTTTATGCAATCTCTATAAAATGTCGAGCGATTTATATAAAATTTTGTGCTTAGCCATGCAATCCTCTGCAACTTTATACAATCTCTTGTATACCCTCTTACAAAAAAATATTATAGAAAATATTATATAAGTAAAATAAATATGAATAATGTTAAAATACTGAAAGAATTAATGAAATAAATTAAGAAATTACAAACGAATGATTCATTTACTTACTTTATGTAGAATTTCAAATTAGTTTCAGTTATTTCACCGGATTCCACAGATTTTGAGGGATTTTACACAATTCCAAAAGAGTTGAACAATTTTGAAGACATCAATAGATTTCGATGTATTTTAAGGAATTCCAAGGGATCCCAAAGAATTTTCACGGATTTTTAGCAATTTCGTCAAATATCATAAAAATTTCAAGAGATTCGAGTTAATTTGAAAGATTTCCAAACAAATCAGGGAATTTCAAAAAATTCCAAAAGATTTTAACGGATTTCGAGGGAATTCTACGCATTTTAAGGTTTTTGAAGGATTTTGGAGAGAAATATCTCATTGAATTTGAGAGTTTCACAAGATTTAAAGGATTTTATTGAATTTCCAAGGATTTGAAAGATTTCAAGAGATTCCAAGATTTCTAGATATTTGAACAGTTTTTTTTAGAGACCGTTGAGGAATAAGTTTAATTTAACTTATATTTGAGGGCTTTTGAATGATTCCTACTTATTTTAATAGACTTTTGCGATTTCCAAATATTTCAAGGTACTTTAAGGGATTTCAACGAATTCCCAGAGAACTTTAGGAAATAAATTAAATTTTATTCTGAGGGATTTTAAAAATGTGAAGGAAAGTGAAGAAATTACCATAATCTTAAAAAAAAAATTACGTTTTTGAGTTACTTTAAAAGTTTCCGAAGAATTTCAAGACACTTAGAAAATTTCAAGAGATTTCAAAGAATTTGATAAGATTTCTAAAGATTTCAAGGTATTTCTAGAGAACGAAATTCTAGGAAATGAAAACACAGGGGTTCCTATCTATTCCAAAGCAAAACTTTCAAGAGATTCTAAGGTATTTCAAGGAATTTTCACAAGATTTCAAGGATTTAATTGAATGTGCAAAAATGTCAAGGAATTTCTAGGGATTTGAACGGTATTTTTCAGACAACTTTATTGAATATAAGTTTAATTTAATTTATTTTCGAAGGATTTCGAATAATTTCTATTTCTCAAATGGATTTCCACGATGTCCATAGATTTCAAAGGATTTTCCAGAGATATGAGGACATTTGAAAAAAATTCAAAGGATTATAATGATTTTAAGTTATTTTAAAAGATCTCAAAGAATTTCAAGAGATTTACAAAATTTCAAGGATTTCAATGACTTATTATTAAGATTTATTTGAAGATTTTAGAGGATTCTACGAACTTCAGAGAATGAATTTAGTTTATTCAATTTGTAAGGGATTGAAAATGATCTCTCCATATTTCTGACTATTTTTATGGATTTCGGTGAAATTTCAAGTGGTTCTAAAGATATCACGGTAAATCACAGATTTTTGCTGTGTAAAGTTTATTTCTGCAGAACCGCTATTTTTGTGTACTTCCATACGAGATTATGAGAGGTCTAAAATAAATTATTCCTTCGTATTTTCTCTACTCCTTATAATAATTCATTCAATATTTTTGTGTTATTCATTCCAATGCTAATTATCCTATGATCGTTTTCTATACAATGTTTTTCTATACATGAATCTCCCATAATCCATGACATCTTTTGCGATCTCGTGCGATATTTTCCAGTTACATATAATATGTAATCTTTTGCAATTCCATGCAATCTTGCAATCTAGTGTACAACAAAAATTCGAGTAATTAACCCCCACTATACGTTCATTAAATGTTGACCTCTCTACAAAAGCGTGAAGAATTCGGTGAAAAAAATCTCTAATAAACAAAACTAACTCCATTGGAAGGATTATTTTACTCTACACAAATAATCTATTCAACAAAAGTCACTAAATAAGTTATTGCAAAAGCTGTGAAGGGGTGAATGTCAAAAAATAGGGTTGACGGATTGGAATTGTCCCATCTTTGTGATAAATGACGGAAACAGGTTGTAAAAATCAGTTATTTTTTTAAAAGCCTTCTCAATTTATAGACGCAAAGAAAATTCCAGAATGTTAATAATTTTAGACTGAAAAATGATTTATTGTATAGGAAGAGGCTGATTGAGCTCCTTATAAAGATAGGACGATGTATTTGAGCTTGATACGTTCCGAAAAATTCAAAAAATTCAGCTACGTGACAACAAATGTTTGTAAAATTAATAAGTAAAGCGTTATAATCACGAATATTTCTTCTGGCATTTTTTCTTGCATCGGAGGACAAAAGGAGTAACCACTACTCTCAGCAGGATCACGGGTATCAGTACCATATTGGGGGCAGCTATTCAGCCCTTTCTAGCAAATATCTTGAAGCTCAAGAAAATTAATAAAAAAAACGTCAAGGGCGTAGAAGATTGGCCTTCATCTTATTTTCGCAACTCTAGTAATACAATTTTCAGTACATGAATCTGCTTATTGTCTCTTCATCGTGATTTACGATACACTTATATTATAAATGAAGCAATGAGCTCAACAATTTTCAGTTTTGAGAATTTAAAAAAATCCCTATAGATACGAAAATTATGATAATTTTTTTGTATATACAGTTTTTGGTATTATATGCTTATGAAAAATCAAAATTGAGGACATAACTTTTGTTTGAGTCGTTATTTTTTAAAAATGAGCAAAAATGATATTTTAAAAGATTTGGGTAATTTTTTTTGAAATTAAAAACAAATTTCAGTGTTATGTATAACATGCCTTTAGTTAATACTGAAGAAGCAATTTATAACTCCCTTAGACCTAAAATTTTTCTTCTTAGACTTCACAGCTTTTAAAAAAATCACAAACAAATGTAACATATAAGAAAATTTTTTTTCGAGATTTAAGGAAATTATGTATTGCTCGTCCAGTGCAACTGAAGATAATTCATGAATGAAGCTGAGACTTTTTTTTGCACAAAAATTATTTCAGTTTACAAAAATATCATTTTTGTTCATTTAAAAAAAATTCTTACCTCAGGAAAAGTTATATTTTTCCACTTCAATTTTTTATTAGAATTTAAAACGAAAAACTACACATACAAAAAAAGTATCATATTTCTCATATCCACAGGGAAATTTTTTTTAAATTTACAAAACAACAAATTTTTGACCTTATTGCGGCACCGTAGGATCATTTTTCATTTCAAAAATTTATTAGAGTTTTTCATTTTTGATGATACGTAGCAGGTTTTTAGAAAAAATTTGGAAAAGTTCCTTCAAGAAACTCTTTTCATTAAATAGACTTATCTTTTGACGATTCTGTTTTTGGACAAATTTGATTGCTTAAACAATTTAAAAAATGTATATCTTGTTAAGTAAATAATTAACTGGTAGAATGAAATAATATTACTCGAGTTTTATTCCTTGAAGTAATTCTTTTGATTAATTTTCTTTTCAAAAAGCACTATTCCTATAACAATTTTTTTTGTTTGAGCAACTGATAAACATTATATTCCATTACGTGAATAATTACTTGCAAAAATGAAACAACATTACTTGATGTTAGAATAATATTGAATAAAAATTAAATAAATTCATTTTAAATTAATTTTTAATTGTAGAGTCAAACTCTCTATTTCTTTCATTCAACACTGCAAAGAAAAATGTCCTACGCCTTTGATAAACTTCTGCTTTTACGATTGCTTCCAGATATCTGGTGAAAAGTCTGAAAAGCAACCCGGGAATGAACAGTGCTACTCGGGACCTGCTGAAAGTATCACTTATATTTAATAATTTGCTTTACGTCAATAAATACAAAAGCTTTCAATAAAACACCTAATTTCTTTAACCTTTTTATACCACTTTTCACAAAGATGTGATAGTACATACAGAATAAAATTATCTTTGCAATGGAGTTAATCTTGTTTATTAGCGATTTTTTTTGCTCATTTCTTTATACTTTTGTAGAGGAGTCAACATTTAATTAACGGATACGAAGTTCATTCGATAAGTAAGGTGAATTTCCCGCTAGATGGCGCCAAAATGAGCTTT
>JAUMHM010000005.1:5800138-5846878 GCA_032362435.1 Melikaiella ostensackeni
TCCTTCATCTCTTATGTATTTTGATAATCGTGTGTTGTCTAAAAATAAATTTATATTTAATGCAACATTCCCGATTTCTTAATATATCACAACCATATCAAAGACAATACACTATAAAATAGTCCATTTCCTGCCAAAAACACCCAATATAACTTCAAAATGATGGAATCTGTGAGTTTTGAAAGGGACTTAGTGATTTTTTTTATAAAAGAATTCATTTCTCAATGAAAACAACCCGGGACTCTGGCTCCGATGGTATTTGCATGGTCTGTGAAAGAGCCTTTACGCCTAACGTCATTGTCAACTATTTGGAAAGGAAATAGTTTTTCAGTAGAACTGCAACATCATAGAATCCCTTTTTTTTCTAAACAGCTTCCTATAAAATTTCCCTGATAAGAAGGTCTAAATGACCTCGAATAATTTTAGTCCTTAGTAGCATACAAAAGACGGAGAAAGTATAAGGCAAAAATCTCTTTCCTTTCTTCCCTCTTTTTTTGTTACATTCCTATCTCTAATGAGCCTAATGAGCTTCGTTAGAGTTCACATTTTTTAAGAGTTATTCCTTCAAATTTAATAAAGACTTACATTAAGCCGTAGACTTTGGTTCTGTTCCATTAAAGTACAGTCCTGAGTCGACTCTATAAATGTATTTTTCATAAATCTACGTTCCTCTACAAGCCAAAATTCCCAAGAAATTTCAGAACTTTCTAGAGCAATATTCAAAGTACCCAAAACTGATATTATCCAAATTTTCATAAAAATGTTAGTTAAGCGCTTCACAGAATTGGACTTGTATATCTACTATCTATATGAAAGGAATTGCAAAAATTCAGATATTAGTTCGGCATACGTCTATCGAAATCGTGTGCAAGGTATTAGACTTATATATATATGGTAGTCTGGAGGCCTTGCTCTCTTTGAGGCCACGCCAAAGAACATTCCATATGAAAATAAAGCAAATAAATGGCGTGCCTCAGACGTTTACTTAATGGGAAACGAAATAGGATGTCGATGCATTTGGTTGTTTTTATCAAAAGAAAACAAAACTCGAAAGTTGAGGAGAAAGAAAAAAAATGCGCGGAATCAAATACTGTTGACTTGAATTGTAATGACATGGAGCTCGGCTCGTCCGATATTTTCGATTTTATCGATTTTTTTGAAAAAATGCGACTATTTTAAAGAAAATGCGATTTATCGACCTTTTCCGCTTTTTCAGAAGTTCGCTACTTAGTTTAAATTTTAATCGCATTGAAACTTATAAAACTGAAATCTAGAATTAGAAAATATTGTACCATTTTAATTGAGGACATTAAAAATCGAATAATGGAGAGTGGGCAGGAGAGGTTGGCGCGACAAGGAGTGCAGGTAAAGTAAAAATAGGATGAAGGAAAGTGTAAGAAAATGGAGGAAAGTGGAAATAGAGAAAAGGGCTGATTTTCACAACTAATATCTCAAAACTGACTGAAGGATTTCTAAAAACAATTTTTAAAATTTCTTTTTAGCACTTTATAATGTTTTAGAAATGAGTTTTTCATAGTAAGAATTTTTTCATTAACATAATTCAAAGTTGATGCAAGAATATACAAGATTCCTCGCCTTGAGACGAATCGATTGGCCTATAATATTATCAAACTTTATTGAAGAGTAAAGAAACCATGGTCATTTATGATATTAAAAAATTTTCGTTTACAATAAAACTTTTTCTATTAATACAATTCAAAGTTGATGTAAGAATAAAAATGAATTCTTGATTCTAGACGAATCGACTAACCTATAATATCAATACACTTTATTGAAGAGTAAGGAAATTATGGTTATTTATAATTGTTGAAAAATTGTTTTTTTTTCTACACTAAAAATGTTTTCATTAACATAATTCCAAGTTGATGCAAGAATTGAAAATACTCTTTGATTCAAGACAATGTGATTGACCTATATTTTCAAATAATTGAACATACAATAAAACAAAAAAATATATAATAATTCTGAAGAGATGCATAAATACATTTTTGAATTTTCCAAAACAAATAATATATTTTCAAATGAAATAATTCTGATAGAGGTTTTCTGAAAGAGATTCTTCTGAAAGAGATTGTGAAAAAGGGAAGGGGGAAGTTCTGTCACATACTACCCCTTTTTCAGCTCGAAGAATTATAAATAATTCCTATTTTTGGCAATCTCATAACTATTTTTTCGAATTGACTTTGAAAGTGTCATTTGCGAATATTTTCCAAGTTATATCCGTAAACAGAACCTCAAAATATATTAGTATACGTGGTTTCACGGAACAAGAATAGAATTAGTTGAACGTGCTTTTTACAAATGTTTAATTTTCTGTATTTTTTGGGGGAAAAAATGAAACTTTTTGCATCTCCCTAGACTCATATTTTACTTTTGAACTAGAAAGAATATTTTCGAAAAGATTTCAAATCATTCACTCCAAAATTCTGGGAAGTCATCAAAGTAAACTTTTACCCATATTTTTACAAATAAAAATATGAATATTCATTTCGTAAAAGTATATAATTACATCTACATTATTATTTTTACAATAATATTACATTATCTGATTAGATTATTATATTACGTTAATTACGTTTTCAATAAGATTGGCTGAATATCAAGCATATATAAATATTTAAAAAGGTCAAAAGTCAAACTTTTTAATTATTATTTATTTTGATATCTATTAAGGGCTAATTTTTTGGTGAAAATGGCAGCAAACATTCCTAAAAATATCGAAGAAAGTATTGTATCGCCAATGATACACGAATAAAGAAAAAAATGGGTAATGTCTTCTGATCGGGTTTAGAATTAAAAAATTTATGAAAGTTTACCTATGGACTAAAAAATTATAACAAATTATTTTCAACTACATTTATAAATATTAAACAACAGTAAAAATTAAAAAATTGAAAACAATTGTTGATCAAGATACAATTTTTTGAAAACGAAAAAATTCACGTTTTTAATTTAGTTAATTGCACATTTTTTAAATAAAAGTTGTGCATGTCAAATTTAGAATTTCTTCAGTTTAAGTCAAAGAAACATGTAAGTAGATTGTTAATATGGAAAAATTTAATTTTTTCAAGCGTTTCCAAATCGTGAATTTTGCCTTTTCTAAACGATTTCAGCTTCAAAAACGAAGAACGTTTTCTTCACATAACAACAAAATAATGATATGTTTTTTTGAATCCAAATGCAGAAATTCAACATGTCCATCTTCTTTTGAATGCAATTAACTAAATTTGAAACTAGCTTTGAATTTGATCTCGGGTGTTTGCACTTCCCAAAAATATTGATGATATAAAAAACCGATTTTCTAATATCATAAATGACCATAACTTCCCTACTCTTTAATGAACTGTAATACTATTTAGGTCAATCGATTCGTCTGGAATGAAAGAATCTTTTTTATTCATGCATAAACTTTTAATTATTTCAATGGAAGAAGTTTTACCATAAAAAAATACTGGTAAAAATAAGCCCTCGAAATTTTATCAATATTTATCTGCAACCGTCTCCAAGATATCGTGTCAACAAAAAAAGGCGACACACACACACACCTAGATAGTAACTTAGATCCTTGTAGTAGACATTGATCAACTGAGAAACGTTAAATTGAATCACTTTGAAAATATTTGAAATTGTAACGACTACAAAGCTTTCTCTATGAGGAAGCGAAAACATGTTTCCTTTTGCACAGTTTCAAAACATTATAAGTTGCTTAAGTATTTTGATTTTAATTTAAATTTATTGCAGTTTACCACAAAAACTTTACTCACAAAAAACTCTTTTTTTTATCGTCAAATTCAAAAACCGAACAGAGGACATTAACCGATTTAATCCACTTTGTTATACTTTTTATGAATGCCAAACCACAGCTTTTTTGCTGGTCTCGGAAGATTCGATTAATTAGCGCATTTTTCTTCCGCCTTATAAAACACGTATTTAAAATTTCTACACGTGAAACAAGGACACCCTAAAAACTTAGTATAACCTAGATGGAAAAAGTGCGTGAAGTTCAAAATATAATTTTTGTATACTTTGATTTTTTTTAAATATGCAAAATGGGTTAAAAATTTTATGTTTAACATTTACTAACGAATTTTTACATGCAAATATAGATGAAGACATTTTTTGCAACTTTTTAACATAAATTTCGTAAAAAATATGAAATTATGCGCTGTTATATGAAAATAAAAGGAGAAAAATAAAATTATGCCTTTTCATGCGACTAAACGTCCTTTAATTCTTTCAAATTGCAGGTTGGACATTTTTGAGTCGAAAACGTTTGAGATCGATTAATTACCAATTCAATTATTGAAAAATGAATAAATTCATATTCAATATATACAGTCGCAAATTAAAACCCTTAATTGATAAGTAATTTCAATTTTAAAGTGTTCAAAAATAAACGTTTCTCATTCAAAAATAATCCAAGTAGATTGTGCAAGGAATATTTCAGGCCTCGGACTCACGCCACTATTGAAACTTTTTCACACTTTTTTAACAATGCGACTATTCTGCTACTATTTTGAAAAAATTGACACTGATGCCACTATTTCCTCCAATCGCTTGTTAATACAAATATTTTTTCACTTTGTCTCCAAACATATTTTCAAACTGATTATCAAGAGATTTCAAACAATTTGAAAGGATTTTATAGGGTTTCAAAGCTTTCAGAGTATCTTTAAAAATTCCAAGGTATTTTAGAGAATTTCAAAGATTTCAAGGCATTTTAAGAGATTTTAAGATGATTCACCTGATTTCAGAGAATTTCAAAGCTTTTAAAATTTTTGTAGACATTTTAAGAGATACTGCAAATCTCAAGATAATTAACGGTATTTCATAGTATTTCAAGGGATTTGTAGGGATTTTGAGAGATTTCGAGAAGATTCATCTGATTTTAAAGGATTTCAAAGTTTTTAAAATTTTTGCAGAAATTTTAAGAGATATTAAGAATTTCAAAATAATTGACGGGATTTCATAGTATTTCAAGGGATTTATAGGGATTTTACCAGACCTGAGCGATGTTATAAGATCACCAAGAACTTCAAAGATTTAAAAAGTCTTAATCGATTTCAAAGGATTTGAAATATTTTAGAGTATTTTACAAGATTCCAAGGAATTTCAAGAGATGGCAAGAAATTTCACAGTATTCCAGGGATTAATAAAATTTCAAAAGAAATTAAAAGATTCCATGAGAAATAAAATTTAAGAAATGAAATTCGGAATACATCAAAACTTAAATTTCTCTATAACTTCCAACATTCAAATTTAATTATGAAATTCTTGGAAATTAGGAAAAAATAAGAATCTAGCGATCAAATTTGGACATCACACTTTCAAAGGTCTCCACTCAAATAAATAAACAAATAAAGAGAAAAGAAAGAAAAACAACCTTCAAATCCCATTTCTTCTTTTTTTCTCGCGTCTTGTTTTACTTTCATTCATTTAAATCGCAATCAAAAAACATTTACAAAAAATCCACCAATAAGCACCGAAACGTTGATAGGTTTTTTGTAAATGTTTCTGGATTGTGATTATAAGAAAATAATGAGCGAGTGAAAAAGAGGAGGAAGGGTATTCGGAGATTGCTTTTTTCCACTTTTTTTATTTATTTTTTATTTTATTTAAATGGAGGCATTTAAGAGTGAGATCGTTAGATTATTTTTTTTTAATTTCCACGAATTTCGTATTCAGATTTCATAAGGTTATAAGCAGTTTTTCTAGATTTAAGGGGATTTGAAAAAATTGAAGTGTTTCTCAGGGATTCCGAAGGACTTCGACAGAATTCAACGGTTTTTAATAAATTTCACTAGATTTCAACAGATTTCAAGGGGTTTCAAAACTTTTAGGATATTCTAAAAAACTGCAAGGAATTTCAGAAAATATAAAATATTTCAAGAGGTTTCATGGATTTCATGGGACTTTAGAGGATTTCAAAAATTTAATTATTTTTGAAGGAATTTTGGATAATATTACAGATTTGAAGGTGTTCTACGGGCTTTTACTTGATTTTTGTGGGATCATTAGGGTTTTAACAAAATTTGAGCGATTTTCCGAGAAATGTAATGAAATTAAAATTTTTAAAGAGTTTTCAAAGAATCTTGATGGATTTCAGGAACTGAAAAGGATTTTAGAAAGGTATTTAGGATATCAGGGGATTTATGGGATTTCTTGGGGAAATGCTTGATGGCGGACGGGAGGGGCGGAGGAGGGAGATTTGAGCGACTTTATTGAAGACTTGATCGGATACGAAGCTCTTTTTTTGTAGGCGCATGCCGCTTACTTCTACTAATCATTTGTGGAATTACTAGGGATTTGAGAAAATTTAAGGGATATTATCAATTTTATGAGATTTTAAAAAAGATTTTAAGATTCCAAATGACCATAAAATGGTATACGGGATATCAATGATATTTAAAAGGTTCAAAGGGATTTTGAATGATTTCAAGGGATTTAGAAAGATTCATATATTTCACAGGAATTTTTAGAGGATCTCAACATATTTCAGGGTTCTTAAAGGATTTCAAGAGATTTCCAAGCTTTTAGGGTATTTGAAAAAATTCCAAAGTATTTCACGTGATTTTATGGGAGATGTATATTGCTTAACAGACTTTAAAAATAGTTAACATCTCAATTCATTAAAAAAAATTGTATGACACTATTTTGCTTCTATTTCTCGAAATTTATGCTACTATTGACACTGTTTTGAATTTCTCAAATGAGTTCGAGGCTTGATATTTAAAAATAAATAAGAATTATGTACACTGTATTCCTAAACAAATAAAGTTGTTGTTTCAGTCATTCAGTCTGGATACTGTTTTTTTTCATTATCTTTAAAAATTTCGTGCGACTTTTTTTGGAATTTTTTTGAAATTCCATGCAACTTTTTTCTAATTTTATGCGTCTAATGCTACTTTTTAAAAGTCTTCTAGTCGATTCGAGCCCCGTAGTGATTAAATATATTATAAATGATCACTTTATTCTTTAGACTCCTTTCAATTTACCCTGAAAGCAGGAAAATTTTATTTTTTAAGAAAAATCTATTCAACATTCCATGAAGATCTTCCAATTTCCTCCCATCTTCTACTATTTCACTCAAAGAACGCGAAATACCGCGAGAAAGGTCGGATATTGGAGAGCGCGAAAATGCAGCATCCGGTCTGGAAGTAGTGGGCATCATGATTTGTTTCTTGAAAAGTTCCTCTCATTTTCATTCTCATTTTTTTACGATCTACTTTAGTAAGTGATTTGAAATTGCTCAGTAAAATGGCCAAAGTAAAATGAGAGATGACAATCTGCTTTCTTAAACTATGAATTTATCATAAAAGTATCAGAAAGTAAGAGATAAAGAAAATTCTATTTTGCAGCGTGAAATAGATGACAGAAAACTCTCGCAATTTGTTGAGGCAGCTGCCGTTAATAATAGCGGTGGCAGTAAAAGTAGTAATTGCGCTGGACAAAGCTAAAAACGTGGTTTCTTTCGAGCCCAAAAAACGTAAAAGCCCGAAGGCATAAAAAAGCATGCCACAGCCATGGTGCAAATTTACGCTAAATCCATTAACCGCCACTCAGGGAAAAAATTAAAATGAAAAAGTTTCACTATCCGCATTTTACGAGGGTCATGTGATAAGTTTGGTAAAAAAGCAAGTAAAATTTTTTTTTGAAAAATATGTCTTCATTTCTCAATATAGTTTCCTTCGTGGGCTATATACTTAGACCATCGAGATTCCAATTTTTTCATCCCTTCAGGAAAGTAAGGTTTCTCGAGGTCTGCAAAATACGCATTTACGGCATCGAATACTTCTTCATTTGAAGAGAATCTCTTCATACCGAGCCAGGTCTTCAAGTTGGGGAGCAGAAAGATGTCAAACGGAGCCGAGTCTGGAGAATAATGTCGATGAGAAATCAAATCAAAGCCCAGTTCTCGTATTTTTCACCAGGCAGTACCCACTGCTTTGACTGCTGCTTTGTCTCGAGTGTACAGTGGCAGATCCAGGTTTCGTCCACAGTCATGAATCGACGCAGAAAGTCCTGCGTATTCCGATTAAACAAGCCAAACACTGCGCTGAAACGTCTTTTCGGTTGCGCTTCTGATCAGGAGTTAGCAATCGCGGCACCCATCTTGCATACACCTTCTTAACCTCCAGTTTTTCGTACAAGATGTTATAGACTCGTTCAGTAGAGATGTATACAGCCTTAGAAATCTCACGCACCTTGATTCGGCGATCTTCCACAACCATATGATGAATTTTTTGCACCATATCTAATGTGGTGACCTAAAATTGGGCGTCCGGAGCGCACTTTACTTTTAGTTGTGGACCGACTACGTTTAAATTCATTCATCCAAAAATAAACGGTTTTCAACAAAGGAGTAGACTCCCCGTGACTTTCATCTGACACGGCTTTGATCTGCAGGGCCGTTAAATTTTTTCAATAAAAATGTTTTTTACACGGAACTCTTCTTTCTCCATTTTTTCGAAAGCTACTGACACGCTCACTTCAAATGTATGCCAAACGCAAACTAAGCATCGGTTTTGCCTGAAGCTTGGTAGAGGTTAGTTTGAAGCGTCCTATTTCTTGCCCATATACTACAAAGTTCATTTTCATCGCTTTCTAGCGGAAAATTCACCTTACCTATCGAACAAACTTCGTATATCCCGATAGAGAGAAAATGTGGTTTTGCGTATCAGAAAAAATTTTAGGGATGAACCATCAACTATATTTATTACATTTTTATCATAATGAGAAGGTTGCTAGTTTGATATCAAAACTATCACGAATTTGATCAAATTATGGGGGGGGGGGTGTGAAAACTTACTGCTTTTAACGAGGGGGGGGGGGATTGAAAGATCTTCTGTAACAAAAATTGTTACTAAAAAGAAAATAATAAATCCAAAGATATTACAGCTTAAAGTCCAGCAGAAATTCGATCAGTTAGGCCAAATGTAAATTTTCTCTCGAACAAACTGCGTAATTTATTGCATTATAAGTTTTTTAATAAGGTTGAAAAATTTAACTTAAAATGCTTCAAATCCCTAAAATTTCAAGTAAAAGTATTGCATTATCATCAAGCCAAAAAGACGAATTTTCTACAAAATAGTTGCACTTTCAACATGAAAATATGAATGTTCATCCAATAAGATTAATTTTCTACCTAAAAAGGTGAATTTCTAACGAAATACATGAATTTTCAACCGAATAGTTGAATTCTCAACAAAAAAGATTAATTTTCAACCAAACAGTTGCATTTTTAATCAAAAACATGAAATTTCGACAAAAGAGATGAATTTTTTAAACAGAAAAGACAAATTTTCCACAAAAGAGTTCAATTTTCAGCCAAGAAAGATTTTTCAGTCAATAAAGATGAAAAATTTCATCCAAAGTATTAAATTTTTTAACTAAAAACACGAATTTTCTACAAAAACAGTTGCATTTTCAATATGAAAATATGAATGCTCAACCAAGAAGATTAATTTTCTACCAAAAAAGATAAATTTTCTACAAAATATATAACATTTTAACCATATAGTTGAATTCTGAACCAAAAAAGATTAAGTTTCAACCAAACAGTTGCATTTTTAACAAAAAACATGAAATTTTGATCAAAAGAGCTGAATCTCAAAACGGAAAAGACAAATTTTGCACGAAAAAGCTGAATTTTTAACCAAGAAAGATTTTTCAGTCAATAAAGAAAAAAAAATTTCAACCAAAATAATCAATTTTCTAGCCAAAAAGTCGATTTTTCTACATAACGGTTGCATTTTCAACCTCCACATATGAATGTTCAACCAAAAAGATTAATTTTTTACCAAAAAATTAATTTTCAACAAAATATATAAATTTTCAACGAAATTGTTAAATTTTCAACCGAAAAAGATTAACTTTCCACCAAACAGTTGCACTTTTGATCAAAAACATGAAATTTCGACCAAAAGAGATGAATCTCAAAACCGAAAAGACAAATTTTCCACAAAAAGCTGAATTTTCAATCAAGAAAGATTAAAAAAAAATTTCATTCAAAATGTTCAATTTTCAAGCCAAAAAGACGAATTTTGTACAGAACACTTACATTCTCAACCTGACAATATGTATGTTCAACCAAAAAAGATTAATTTTCTACCAAAAATGGAATAGTTAATTTTTCAGTTGAAGAAATTAACGAAAAAAACGGATTTTCTATAAAATAGTTACATTTTTAACGTTAAGCATGAATTCTCAAATGAAAAAGACGAATTTTTAACAAAACAGTTGAATTTTTAACCAAGAAAGATATTTCAGTCAATGAAAAAATGTCATGAAAAATATTGAATTTTCAGACCAGAAGGACGAATTTTTGACAAAACAGTTAAATTTTTAACCAAAAAAGTGTGATTTTTTGATATCATTTTGGAAGTTTCAACAAACTAATTAAAATTTCAACCAAATAGTTGAATTTTCAACTAAAAGAGATGGATTTTCAACCAAAAGTGGAATAGTTAAATTTTCTGCTTAAAAAAACTATTTTTTAACCAAAAGGGGAATAGTTTATTTCTCGGGTGAAAAATTAATTGTCAACCGAAAGAAACTAACTTTCTCTAAAATAAACAAAATTTTAAACCAAAAATGGTGAATTCTCAACGAAAAATGTATTAGTTGATATTGCAACGAAAAATTATTTAAATTTTAAATCTAAAATAATTGAATTCAGCCAAGAAAGATGAATTCTCAACAGAAGAGTTGAATCTTCAACTGAAACAGATTAATTTTCTATGAAGAAGGATGAAATTTTAACAAAATAATTAAATTTTGAATAAAATAATTATATTTTCAGCCGCAAAAGATGAACTTTCAACCAAGATGATTAATTTTCTTCTAAAAAATATGAATTTCAACAAAATATAAGAATTTTCAACCGAATTGTTGAATTTTTAACTAAAGAGATTATTTTTCTACCAAAAAGACAAATTTTCAACAAACTATATGAATTTTAAATCAGTGGTTAAATTTTCAACTTAAAAGATTAATTTCCTAATAAAAAGATGAATTTTTCACAAAATACATGAATTTTAAACCGAATGTTTGAATTTGCAACAAAAGATGCAGTCTCAAGAAAAATAATGAATTTTTAACGTTAAATTTTCAACCAAGGAGATTAATTTTTAATTTAAGTGATGAGTCAGTATCAGAAAAAGATAAATTCCCAACAAAGCAGTTAAATTTTTAACTAAAAAGATTAATTTTCTACCAAAAAGACGAATTTTCAAAAAAATACATCAATTTTTGACTAAATAGTTTAATTTTCTACTAAAAAAGCTACATTTTCAAAAAAAAAAATGAATTCAACACAATAGTTAAATTTTTAACCAAAGAAATTAACTTTCAACTAAAACGATGAATCCTCGACCAAAAAAATTAATTTTGAACAAAGTAATTCGAATATCAAACAAGTAGGTACTTGAATTTCCAAGCAAAAAATATGAATTCTAAAAGAAAAACGTAATGGTTGATATTTCCACCAAAAAATATTTTAATTTTAAAACTAAACAGAGAAACACCTTACTTAATTTGTGGATGATCTGTTAACTTATATTTTTAAATTTTTTGGGAAATTATCTGCTACTATTTAACAATACTTTAACTATAACTCAACTATACTTTAACTATAACTTAGCTATACTTTAACAATAACTTAACTATACTTTAACTATAACCTAACTATACTTAAACTATAATTTAACTATAGTTCAACTATAGTTTAATGATGAATTAACTATACTTTAACTATGAAAGCGTTTCTGTTACGATTGCATGTTACTAAAATTAACTTAAAACTAACTTAAACATAATCTATAAAGTAATTTGATACTAATTTCAAATTAACATGAAACTAATCGCAAAGATGTAATTAAAACCTGATTAGACTAGCCTAGATTATCTTAAAAACTAATAGGAGAGGGAAATTAGAATTAAATATGGAGGATTGTCCATTCAATCATATTTATTTAACAAAAATCTTACAAATAGTTTTACAAGGACAGTTCATATTATTTATGAAAGAATCTTTAAATCCACACAAATTCTTAACCTAGTCATCATAAACATCAGTCATCATAAATCAAATTACACCTAACTTATCTATTCAGCTGTTGTGTGAACTATCAAAACCAAGCCATTTGACATACGTTTCTTGAGAACCTTCTCTACAAGGTAAATATCTGGATACTTGACTTTGAGAAGTTCTTGTTCATAAAAGCCACCACCAATTGGTTGATCCTGATGGTCTTTCGGCTTGTAAGTTACAGGCTTGGTTGACATTACCCGGTCCACAATAAATATTTCTGTTGTCCAATTGGGCAATATCCTTTCTCGAAAACGTGTTTGTATTTACTTATTCAAACTTTGTCACAAACTTTGAATTTGGATTTTCTTCAGGGTATTTTTTTTTGTTTTTTTGAAAGCGTTATATCAGTTCTTCATTTTCAATGATAGCATCTTTCGGCTTCATACCAATTGTTAAATGTTTGTATTGTGGCCACATGTTATTCTTGAGTGAACGATTAAATCGTTTAATAATTGAAGCTTTTATTTTACTGCAAGTTGAATACAGTTTGATGTTATACTGTTTAAAACTTGAGAAATAAACAGCGAATCAAAAATTCCTGAAGAATGGTTAAAGAATTCTATCCAACGGACTCATCTTGGAATTTCTGTATCAATTTGTTGAATCATGTAGGATGTGGGTGTACCCGAGCGCAAAGCGCCAGGTCCAAATATTTCGGAGCGCGCTTCAAGTCAGCTCAAACTTGCGAGCCAGATGAAGATTTTCGGAAAGTCTTTTTCTCATTCAAGCGAGTGTAAGAGTGCATTGTAAGAACATCGTTTCATATAATACTGACGTAAAGATTTTTACAGCATTAGTAACAGAATGGGCTAATGAAACCACGATCTATAAGCCCCAGGTCGATGCAGTTTCGTTGTTCTTTTGAGCTGCTGAGCTTTCCAGAGTGCGTTGCAAAGAGCACTCATTCCACCCAGAAAAAGCTGTAATTAGCTCGTTTGGTTCATTCTCACTCTCAAATAATTACATCAAAGTTTCTCCTTTCTATCTTATGCTTTAATCTTCTAAGGGATCTTAAAGAGAAAAAAAATATGGGAATGAAGTTTCGATTCTTTTTATCAGACGTATATTTTTCCTACTCCATCCGAACATTTGTTTTGTTGTAAAATTCATTCTTTCATTATAAAGTACAAACTTTTTATCTTTCTCCTTTTCTGAGCTTAAATAAATTTTTGAACATATTTAGCATGAAAATCTTTTACCATTTTTTCCGGACTGACATGATATCTGACTTTTGAGCTATAACCTTTGAACTTTGACCAGGATTTAAAGAAATTATTCGACTGCTCTCTAAATTTCTTGAAGTTGGATTCCACTCACTCGGAGTGAGATTTTACTTTTTCTTTCAGTCAGATCTTATCCAATCCGATCAAAGAGAAAACTAGTGTTAAATAGAATCAATTTTCGGGTTCGAATGGAGATACAACAAAACAGGATTACTGCGGTGTGAAATTCACTCATTTCCGAAAATGTCTCCAAAGGAGTCAGATTATGTCGCCCAAAAGAACCACTTTCGTTGACAGATTGCACGAAAAAAAACAAGTTTTAGAGAAGTAACTTTCCACTTGACAGTTATTACAATTTAGAGAAAAACTTTTGAAGTCATAATGTATTTGTAATTGATACAGTAACGAAGATATTGAATGAGTAAACTCAAGTTGTAAAGATTTTATGTGATTTGAAATAATACAAGGACTTTTCTGTAAACATCTTTTTTTAGATTAATTTGTGTGTTTGTAAACATAGAAGCACGTTCACGAGCGTGTTTTTTGCCTTGGAGACATTCGACTGAAGGTACTAGATTATAAAGGAGTGCTCAACCGCCATGTTCGTACTACTGTGCTTGGCGCACAATTCAAATTTTGATTTAAGAGCAAATTGTGATTGTGATTGCATGTTGGTGCACTGCAATACACTATTTTTAATTTATGGATATTTATTAATTATTATACATGGAAATTAGTGAAAGGTCACAATCTAACCTAATTTAAATGTCAAAGTATACAGCTTGAGCTTGGCGCTAAACTAGAAGGTACGAAAATGGCGATTAAGATAGCAGTCAAGCACTCTTATATAATATAGTACTTGAATTCGACCCCACCTACGATTCTCTAGACTGTGCGAAAATTCAGAAATCGTCATGGCGTCGCGTGGGGTATGAAGTGCCAAAGTGAGTTCCACTTTAAACTTCATGAACACAGAATTACGAACATATAAGATAAGAACTCGCATTCGTAAAAGTGAAAATGTCGGTAATTGATTTTGAAAACGTCCGTTACAGAGGGAACTATAGTGGAACTTTGTTTGCGAAATGCTTTGCTGATTTCGAGGTTATGGTTGCATATTTTTGCGGAAAAGTTATATTATTTCGATGGAAACAGATTGTGTCTATTCCTCAGTTAAATGGATTGGTGATTTCGAGGTTATATTTTTAATATTTATTCTTTTGTCTTCCTTGAATTTCTGAAAAAATATGAAATGATAAATGAGATATTTTTTAATAATTGGAAGAAGAAAAGAAATAAAATACGATGTGATTTTTTAGAGGGACTTACTAATATTTATATAAAAGAATCCATTCCCTACAGAAAACACCTAACATAACCTCAAAATAATAGAACTTGTAAGTTTTTGAACGGGCTGAGTGTTTTTTATATAAAAGAATCTATTTTCTGTGGAAAACACCCAACATGCATTCAAAATGGCGATACTTGTAAGTTTTCAAAGGAACTTAGTGATTTTTCTATAAAATAATTAAATTTCCCTAGAAAACACGCAACATAACCTCAAAATAATAGGGCTTGTGAGGTTTTAAAGGGACATAGGTTGTCGACCCATTATCTCGTTTTTGTGCTAGTTCTGCGGTCCGCGTTTTGTCAGTAGGCATTTCAGTCAATGACATCCTTCTAGTCATCTTCAGACACTCTGCCATTGGCTGAAATGCCTAGTGACAAAACGCCGAACGCAGAAGTAGGCAAAAAAACGCCGACATGGGATGGCACTCTCAGCGATTTTTCTAAAAAATAATCCATTTCCCCCAGCAAACACCCAACATAACCTCATAATAATGGAACTTGTGAGTTTTCAAAGGGACTTGGTAATTTTTCCATGAAATAATCCATTTCCTCGAGAAAACATCGAACATAATCTCAAAATAATGGAACTTGTGAGTAGAGATAGGTTGTGACGCGTCACTTGAGGGTTCTATGTATAATACATGAACGACATAATATACGTATAAAATTGTATAAAACCATGTATAATACATATCAAAGATGGTGGACTTATTTCTCCACATAACATAACCTCTTTTCTTTTCAATCGTGTTATGCATGCAGCGGAATTTTATAAATTCTATATAACAGATAACTGTTTGTTATGGCCATCATAACAAATAACATAATAAACGATCTGACACCAAAATATAGGTTAGGTACTCCTAATCCATTACTCACATAAGATTCTATGGCTCCGATGCTCATGAAAACATTCTGCAATGAAAACTTCAGTATACATGTATTGCTTATAAAATATGTAAAATAATGTTAAATAGTAACAAACAATTTAATAATTGTTCAATATTGACTGTTTCTGTGGACAGTTGAATATTTTCAGAGTATTGAATTAAAAATTCTCGCTTCTTTTGTCACGTGATAAGACGTAAAATACATCTGTAGAAAACTCGGGACGTATTATACGTAGTAATATGCATGTAGAAAACCGTGTAATATACGTGATGTATTATACGTACCCATCCCTGCTCGTGAGGTCGTAAAGGGACTTAGTGATTTTTCTATAAAGGAATTCACTTCCCGCTGAAAACAACCCGGGACTCTGACCCCGGCGTCATTTGCAGAAATATGGGATGTGAAAGAGCCTTTACGCCTAACGTTATTCTCAACTGTTTTTGAAAGGACCACTTCTGATTAACACCTGATTTTGACAGATTCTAAAGGAACCAGTTTTTCAGTGGAGCCACAACACCATAGAACCCCTAGTTTTTTTGTGAATGGAGTGAACCTCCACCTTTTGTTAGAAGAGCGACTGCCATCCAGAAAAATGTCACCGGCTCCCAGTAGAACCGCGCTAAATTACACCTATGTCCACACTTCGCGAGCGTGAGATGAGTGACCACATGGTACAATGGAATCACAACAAGGAACCACCGAAATCCTTGGGTGTCTTGGGGACATGGAGCGACCCTAGAGTAACAGTTCTCTGCATCCATCTCGCAAGTGCCTTGGCATGTTTCTTGTACGCGGGCATGGATTGGAGGTTACGAACCAGTGGTGGCACCGTACCTTTATATATGTGTGACTGTAGTGATATCCACACATACACACACACACACCGACACCCACACACACACACACACACACACACACACACACACACACACACACACACACCTGCACACACACACACACTCTCTCTCTCTCTCTCTCTCTTGCGCGTGCCTTTACTCAACCAATCGATACCTTCGAGTTCCATTACGTAAACAATCACAAAATTCAAAAATATCAATAGCTTTCAAAAAATCTTTGGGAACATCAATTATATTCGAATCGGCTGCTATAAAAAATTTCCCACTGTTCCTGTTGCCATCATTGAGGAACGCAAATTGAAAATGGTTGCTGGCTTGTTTTGGCTTTTGTGGCGTTCAGTAAATCTTCTTGAGTGAATAGTTAAAGAGTAAATTGATATAAAGAATGTGGATTAACACATTGAATTTCTTCTGAGATTTCAGGCTGAGAGAGTTTATTTTCTTCATTTACTAGAACATCTGTTTTTTTATATGTTGTTTGAGAGAATGAAAATCTCTGAAATGCTCGCGTAAGACAGGAGTAAAAACAGTCATTCACACCGCATTTGTTGGACTGGACAGATTACTCATTACAGATATCAATATATAGACAACCTAACCTAGAACGAGCTTGTACTGACTATGCATTTTTTCAGTGCAGAGAACAATTCTACAAATTTTATATACTTAAAGAAACATCCTTGAAATAATTATAATTCTCTTCGCACATGTGAAACACTTACCTTTAGCGAAACATTGGTACTGATTAAATATATTGCCAAATCAGAACTTTCTGAATTTTCGACAAAACTTTTGTATATAACGAGCACGTAACATAAATGTTATACTAGAGAAAATGGCCTCGCGTCGATCAACTTCCATTAGAAATGATGCTACCCAATGCAATCATCATGGGAGCATGCAGTGTTTCCAACTTTGGCGGCCTACGCTACTGCGCTTGCACTATTTGGGATTTAAATATGCTATGCGGCACTATCGGTCCCTGCGCGCATTGACTAATAAGGTCACAAGAAACATAGAGAATGCACGCAAAAACATCACATGAACATAGCGTTTAACTTTAATCATCGTCCGTTTTAATAAATAATTGCTGTCATAAGTTGCTTTGATCAGTGTGACACCTCTGAGTTGATGATTATTTGCGTCAAGCATGGAGTTTGGACTTCAAGATCAAAAATCTACAAGTTTCAAAGTTTGAAGCGTCAGTTGTGTTGTGATTCTTGCGCCATATTTGTCTGATATATGTTATGGCGCCGCAGTACCCCTTTAGGCGCGGTGGATGTCAGTGATGCCAATATGGGCACCCTGTGCTATTGCGCTTGCGTTGGGTCTGCGCGCTGGCTGGCCGCAGTTGGCGCGCAATTCAAAATGGTTATTACAAACAATGCTTGTAATTGAAATAAACAATTATTATGAAGTGTACGGGAATGTATATAAATTGCATAAACTCTTCATTTAAGGTAAGAAAAAATGTATAACACATTCATTTTCTAAATAACAGTTTATTTTCTTTGAATTCCAAAGACTAACTTATATTTCACAAAACATTTAATTTGAGAAGAAATTGGAAATGATTCAAAATAATTATTTATAATGTTTTTGATATTTCTCATTTGTTTTTTTGAAAATTCGTATTATGATATAACATATAAATACATAAATTATCATGACTGTATTGTAGTTATGACTGAAGTGCACGAATGGTATTTTGAGTAAGATTCTATCATTTTTCTTTGTATTTCTCTAGAATTCATCAAACCATATTCCAATCAACATACTGAGGTTATGTGGAAATTTGATAGTCGATTATTGCAATCTGCTGAATTGGAATGCTTCTTTAATTCTTATAAATATACAATTTTCTATTTTACTTCCACTCACTCATGCTCAATTTATACTTCAATATTAATTTCGATAAAGAGTTTCTTCAAGAAACATGCAAAGAAGGAACGGCTGTGGTAAGAATTAAAAATAATAACAATAAAAAGAGACGAGAGTAAAAAAAGGAAGGAAGGGAATTTGGAAGTTGATTTTTTTTATTTCCTCTTTTTTATTTTGGTTCTCTAAATTTGAATAGGGACATTTAAAAATTGTCTTGTCCAAGTTTGATTGATATATACTTCTTTTTTTCATTTTTCAAGAATTTCGTAGTTGAATTTGAATGTTGGACGTTAAAGATGAATTTAAATTTTCATTTATTTCGAATAAATTTTCGTAATTCTTATTCTTTAATTGCTACTAAAATATTATTTTTGACAGGGAATTTTTTTTGGAAACACTTTTTGATAGGGAATCGAGTACGGGAACAGGCTCAGGAGGCCTAGATATTTGATTTCAAAAATATAGTCCTTCATTCCGGAAATTCAAATTTTAGTTGATTTTTTACTCATTCAAATTGATATAATTTTTTTTCTGGCCTTCGAAAGCTCCCCATTATACTATTTTTTAGCAGCAATGATGATTTTCCTCTTTTTTTCATTCTGATCGTCGCTTTGCCACGTCTCAGTTACAAAGAACAAAATTTTGAGCTGGATAAATTATTTCGAAATGTTATTATTATTATTATTATTATGTTCTGCAATGGTCATGTAACCATTGAGCTGCTAAAATATTATATCTTATTTAAAAAGTGTATTTATTAAAAAATGTTTTGTGGAACATAAGTTGAGAAGAATTGTTTTTAATACCCATTTCGAATTGCGCGCCAACTGCTGCCAACCAGCGCACGGCCCCAACGCAAGTGCAATAAATAATAAATCGACGACTATGAGATCAAACAAAAAATATTATAATGGCTCAAATATGAGGTTAGGTTGCCCTGGGTATTCAGACTCTCTAGCCTCAAATTTGAGCCATTATGATGTTTTTCGTTTATTCTATGAGTCGTCGATCGACGATACATTACTATCCAATTGTGAAAATAATTTCTACACTTTAGAAAAAATTAGGACGATGGAATTTTCTCTACCTGCGCGCTAAAAATTTTTTTTCCGTAATTACCTATGTCATCACTGTTGGCCTGACGATCACGCGTGGTAACGAGCACAAAGAAACTGATTTTACCAACGGGGCGCTATGTCAAATTAAAATACTGAATGTTTTCGAGCGAAAAGTTAACTATCAATGGATAGAGTGGACGTTCACTAAAAAATTTGGAGTGAGTAGAGTATTCGCTCCAAACTTCGAGTGGAATATTTACTCAAAGAAATTTAAGAAGATGACATAAGATTCATTTTTAGCTTTTTCTTTTGAGTCCCGAATTCGGAATACTGTATGCATTTTTTAAAAATCCTAATCGCCATTTTGAGTCCATCATTTTGAGTTTAGAATTTTCTGTGAATATTTGAAATTTTTGATTCAGAAAACCCCCGAAGAATGAGTTTTACAAGAATCAGGTAATTTTTTAAATTTGTTGTCCGTTATTTGGAATTCTAAATATCTGATGCGAGGGAATTGTAAAATATACATACTGAAAATTTTGAATTGTAAACTGTAAATTGTAAACTGGCCACGGCTAGCCCAATGATTGTGAGAGGAAAATTGAAATAGGTCTATCAACAATCCTACTAAAGGTTTGCTTTAAACGATCGTAAATGATCAGAGACGTGTATAAAGTGGTTGCATTATGGATCACACACTCGTGGTATCACGCAAGCGAGCGAGCAGGGATAAGTAAAGCGATAGCGTTCCTGTAATTGCATGGCAATGGATGGGAATGGGGTATCCACCATTTGGTATCTACTTGTGTGTCGAGAATTTGTGCACCGAGGGGTGTGTACGCTGCTTATATTTAATTAAGTAGGATGTGGGGTCGCGCTCAAGGCAGGAGGTAAAGGAAAGACAGCTCGGCAGGGGGTGAGGCTGTGTTACTTGTCTAATTATCTGCCCTCCTGTCCTCCCACGACGTGGCACTCACTTTCTCCATTTTCTCGTCACTATCCTCCCTCTCTCTCTTACCTAACTCATCCTCTGCAATTCACTCTCTAACTTTGTTTCCTCAAGTAAACCGAGAAGCTGCTGGAGTTAGAATCCCTGATCGTCTTCCAACTTTCCTAAAGATTCAAATATCCTAATGAGAAAAGGAAACAATCGGATATTCTGACCAAGAAATTAATTATTTTAGAAAAGATTGGAAGGTGTTCAAGTTTCAGTAGTGAGGGTCAAGCATGACGCCAGAGTGGCGCGCCTAAGGCTGACTAATACTACTGACTCTCTCCAACGTTCGCGCTCGAGGTCGCCTGTCTAACTCTAGAAATTGAATTAAATAAAATTAAGAGATGCCAATTAAGAAATGTTGGTTACGAGGAGTTTTGTAGTTGTATTGATATTCTTCCTTGCATTCGAGCATCGAGAGTCGTGAAACTTGTTAATTAGATTGGTGTTTTGTGCTTGCTTAATGATTAATAGTACCAATACCAAGAGCAGTTTTTCCCTGCTTTAGAGCCGAATCTTCAATATCACCTTACCTTATTTCTCGAACGGCAAACGCAAATTGTTAAATCGATCGGCATAGCTTGGTTTTAACGAGTTTTCATTCAACGATGTTTATCGAGAACCGCAGCAACCAAGGCAAGAATCTCACGACTCGAGATTCCACTCGATGAGAGAGCTTCCTTCACCCTCAGAAGAAAAATCTGAAGTACCAGGCTTGATTAAAAATATTATGTCGAAAATGAGATTCTCAGAAGGCGCCGACTGTGTTCCTTACAGGAGCTTTACTCAGCTTATCTTGCGTTAATTATCTTACTCATAGCATCAGCGAATTTTATTCTTAGTATTTGCTTCTCATAATTTTTTGAATAATGTTCTCTGAAAGAAAAACCTTTTCGAAAAAAGAAGTATGTCACGAAAATCTCGAAAGCATTGTGAAAAATTACAATTTTTCAATATTTTTATTACATTGCTTAAATTGAAAAGATTATTTTCGAAAATCAATAATTACCCCATAAGGTTAATTTTTGTTTATTCCATTCAATATTTGACCTTATTTTTCACTTTCTGATCCTGTGATATGACAAATCTTACTTCAAAATTGATACGTGAAAGTTTTTCCATGTTTTCCGAGATTGATACCTCTTGGAAATATAAATGGAAAAAACTGAGATTTACAGAGTATTTAGATAAGTCCTTTATCTACTCACTCTGTCAATTTTGCACTGGTCCCAGCCTTTCTCATCCCCAAATCTAAATTTTGAAAATTCTTAAAAAATTTATATTTTGAGATTCGGCATTTGGTTACGACTAGGTTGAAGAGAGTTTTCTGGGCAGCGATAAATTAAAATTTTCAAATATTCAGTTTACTTTATTTTCTTCACAAAAAATATTACTAATTGCAAATGCAGTGATAAATGTGTTTAAATAATGGCTTTCATAATGAATACCTTTTAGGGAGATGAATGGAAAAATGGGAGATCTAGAGAGTCTTTAAATCAGTTCATAATCTAATTACCTGTAAATTTCGCAATGGCCCCGGGGGGTTATTTTAGTATCTTGAAATAACGATTTTGAAAATAGCTCGAAAACTGCTCTTTTGAGGTTTGAAAATTAGAGACGTCTAAGTTGAAGTTGACTTTCGTTATTCGACGGCATTGAATTGTAATTTGAAGTATTTCTGGAATCAAATTTTCTTTACAAAAGGTGCCTTTAATTGCAAATTTACTGAATGAAGTGTTTAATTAATGAGTTCTGTAAATCAAGTGACTTACGAAAACTAAAAATTTTTAAACGTTCGTTATTATAACATCTTCGAAGATTGAAAATAGTGAATCCTTTAAATAATTTATTAACACTATTTTCAAACTTCATTGTACAAAATAAATTCGATTAATACAATTTCAGTGAAACGTACATAAAATTAACAGGGTGATTAGATCAAGAACTATTTCCAATACCCTGCAAATCTCAGATTTTTTCACTTTTCTTCCTAAGATGTATTCATCTCCAAAAATAGGAAAAACCTTTGAAGTGTTGAGTTTTCATATGAAATTTTTTATATCGTAGGATCAAGATGTAAAAATAAGGACCTCAAATTTTTAACAGGATAAGTAATAATTAATATAAAAATAAATATATAATATATATAAAATATATAAAATTAATATAAAAAAATTATCATTCTTCAATTATTTTAAGAACACAATTTTTTACTGTGATTTTAAAATGAAGTTACTTTATCTCATGACAGATATAAATTGTAATATTGTTGTGTACGCCTGGCTTGATTCAATGAAATTTGACATTACAGATTTTGAATTTTGCTCAGTTTCATCATGCACATGAAATAATCTGATCTTTTTTTAACCCTTGAACTTTGAAAATGAAATTTCAATATAAAACTAAAATGATTCAACTAATTTTTTTATTTTTATTATATATTTCATTTAACTTCATAAAGTTTTGTCCTTTCTGAAGGTTTTATAGGGAGCATCACTTAAAATTTTTTATTGAAAATCGAAGTTAATTAATATACCTACTAATTTTTATCTTATTGTCGTACGTACTTCGTTTATAATTATAAATTCAGTTTCGCCAATCAAAACTAAAATGTCACTAAATTTTTTCATATAAAATTATTTTTATTAAAATTGGAAGTCATGAACAATTTAAAAATGGCATCTTCTTATCATAAAATTAACAAATTAGCTTAGTTAAAACAGTCTGGGATAAAGTTCGAAAAAAGTAACATTCTTTAACAACATTTTAAAACGTGTTGAATACAATCTTATAAGAAATTCGAATCAAATTCGAATATTCGAATTTAATTCTACCTTGATGAATAGTTTATCCGGTAATACCTTCAAAATCTATTTTTTATGTTTCTTAAATATTGAAAGTGCGGTGTCAGGTTATGTCACACGAGGAGAGTCACATTTTTTCAATGAGAGAAAAATCTGTTAATTTCGAAAAATTTTATGTGAATCAAAAAGAATTGCCCTCTGGTAGTTTTTTTTACTATTTTAATTGGGTAGAGTGCATTTCTTTTTGCTAAAATGGTTTATTCAGCGGTACTGATATAAATTCAAAATTTGCTCGAAATGACTACGACACGTCCCGGAAATATTTTTGAAAAAAGTTCCAGAAATCGTGTTTAGGTGGACTGGCCCTCACCATAGCATTTTAGAACAACATGTCCAATAGAAAAATCAAACTAGTCAAAATTTGTATAAAATGAAAAAACTGTGCCCTCTATCTTCGATAGTTGGCCAGTTATGACCTTCAAAGAAACCGGGTTTCTTTAAAAGTGTCTGAAAAATAAAATTCTGAAGTTTGAATCTGTACTTTGGAATCTGTTAATATAATGAAAAAATGTTGTGGGTATTATTTGAAGTATACGCAATATCCAGTAATTTAAAATAAATAACAATGGCTTAGCCTCAAAGGTATGACTTCCCAAAGTTGACAATTTTGTACCTATTTGTCAGGATAAATAACTCGTGTTCAGTTTTTTTAAAAATAACTCGTTTCTAAATTGAGCTACGTTAATGACGCCAGAGAAAAAAAGTTGAAGAAAAGTTAAAATACAAAATGGCATATCCAATATGGTGACCAAAATTTATAAAAAATTATCTGATATGTATAAAACTCATTATCCAGTGGTTTTCCGAGTCACATATCCCAAAGTTTAAGTCAAAAAGTTGAAATTTCAAGTGGCTTATCTGATATGGTGACCAAAATTTATTAAAAATTACCCGATTTATATGAAACTCATTATCCAGGGATTTTCCTAGACACAGATTTCAAACCTTTGGTCAGAAAGTCAAAATTCAAAATGGCAGATCCCGTATGGTGACCAAATTTATAAAAAATTATCTGATTTGTATAAAACTCATTATCCAGGGGTTCTCCGAGTCACAGACTCCAAAGTTTAGGCGAAAAGTTAAAATTTGAAATGGCAGACACAATATGGTGACCAAAATTCATAAAAAATTATCCGATTTTTATAAAACTTATTATCCAGGGATTTTCCGAGTCACAGGTTCCTATGTTTGGGTCAAAAAGTTAAAATTCAAAATGGCATATCCAATATGGTGACCCAAATTTATAAAACATTATCTGATATCTATGAAACTCATTATCCAGGGATTTTCCGAGTCACATATCCCAAACTTTTAGTCAAACAGTTGAAATTCCTAATAGCTTATCTAATATGGTGACCAAAATTCATTAAAAATTATCCGATTTGTGTAAAAATCACTATTCAGGGGTTTTCCGAGTCACGGATTCCAAAACTTGGATCAAAAAGTTAAAACTCAAAATGGCATATCCAATATGGTGACCAAAATTTATAAAACATTATCTGATTTGTATAAAACTCATTATCCAGGGGTTTTCCGAGTCACATATCTCAAAGTTTAAGTCAAAAAGTTGAAATTCCTAATAGCTTATCTAATATGGTGACCAAAATTTATTAAAAATTATCCGATTTGTATAAAAGTCATTATCCAGGGGTTTTCCAAAACAGATTTCAAACCTTGGGTCAGAAAGTCAAAATTCAAAATAGCAGATCCCATATGGTGACCAAAATTTATAAAAAATTATCTGATTTGTATAAAACTCATTATCCAGGGGTTTTCTGAGTCACATATTCCAAAGTTTAGTAGTGAAATTTTCAACAAAATAATGAATTTTTCAACGAAACAGTTGAATTCTTAACCAGATAGTTGAATTTCAAACCTACAAAGATGCATTTTCAACCATATGGTCGAATTTTCAACAAAAAAGTTTAATTTTCAACAAAAAAATATGGCTTCAAGAAAATGATTGAATTCTACAAAATAATCAAACTTTCAACAAAATAGTTGGATTTTGAACCAAATAGCTAAATTTTTAATCTTCAAAGATGAATTATTAGCCAAGAAGATTAATTTTATACCAAAAGACAAATTTTCAACAAACACATGAATTTTCAACCAAATATTTAAATTTTCAAGTAAAAAATATAAGTTTTCGATAAAAATGGGATAGTCGAGTTTTCAGTTGAAAAAATTACTTTTAACTAACAAAAAGAACGAATTGTCAACCAGTTGAATTCAACGAGAAAAACGAATTTAAAAAAAAATAGTTTCATTCTCAATCAAATAGATGAATTTCTTACAAACAAGATAAATTTTCTATCCAAAAAGACAAAAGTTCCACAAAACACTCAACTTTTAAACCGGAAAACATCAATTTTCAACCAAATAGTTGAATTCAATCAGAAAGATGGATTTTCAACAAAATAGTTTAATGCGACCAAAAAGATGAATTTTCAACAAAACGCATGCATTTTGTACAAATAGTTGAATTTTCAACTTATAAATGATAAATTTTCGAACGGAAATGGAGTAGTGAAATTTTCAGGCGAAAACAATTTTTTTAAATCAAAGTAACAGAGAATTTTCAACAAAATAGTTAAATTTTCAACCAAGGAGGTAAATTTTCTACCAAGAAGGTTTATCTTCAGAAAAGGCGATTTTTCAACAAAATACATTGAATTTCAAGAAAATTGTCAAATTTTGAAGCCAAAAATACGAATTATCTCCAAAACAGTTGAATTTTCAAACAAAAAATATGATTCTTCGACAAAAAAGTTAATTTTCTACCAAACAGTTGAATTTTCAAATAAATAACTTAATTTTTAATCAAATGGTTGAATTTCGTACTAAAATAGTTGAGCATTCAACAAAAAATATGAATTTTCAAGGAGAAAGATAATTTTCAATCAAATAGTTTAATTTTCGACCAAATCGGTGAATTTTCAAACTAAAAAGACGAATATTTCAAACCAAATAGTTGAATTTTGAACTAAAGTGTGGAATCTTCAACAAACAAAGAAAAAAATGAATTTTTGACGAAAAGTAGTCCAACTTAGAACCAAATAATTGTTTTTTCCAACCAAAAAAGATGCATTCTCAACGAAACATTGTTAGTTTCAACTAATTATTTCAATTTTCAATCAAAAAAATGATTTTTCTGCCAAGAAGATTAATGCTCTACCAAAAAAGTCGATTTTTTAACAAAATACATCAATTTTCAGCAGAATTGTTGAATTTTGTAGTCATAGAAACGAATCATCTACAAAAATGTTGAATTTTTAACCCAAAAATATAGTTTTTTCAACAAAAAAGTTCAGTTTCCATAAAATAGTTGAATTTTCAACTAAAATGATGAATCTTCAACAAAAAAATAAATTTTTTACATAGTATCTCAATTTTAAGCCAAGTAGTTGATTTTTCATCCAAAAAAGATAAATTCTCAATTAAACATGTACTCGTAATAGTTGATATTCCAACCAAATAAGATTTGAATTTGAGATAAAAAATAGTTGAATTCAACCAAAAAAGACGAATTTTGAACAAAATACATAAATTTTCAACCGAATAGATGAAATTTCAACTAAAAAATATGGCTTTTCAACAAAATACTTGCATATCAACGAAATAATTAAATCTCAACCAAAACAAAATTAATTTTCACCAAAAATAGTTGCATTTTCTTATTGGGTTCTATCAATTCTGTTCGCATTAAGGCGAAAAAACGAGAAAAAAGGGAAAATGGGCATTTTTTTGAAAACAAGGGGAAGAAGAAGAATTATTTAAAAAAAGGAGGAAAGAGGGTAACAGGGAAATACTGTTAAGTTTGAAATATGAAAGTGAGTTTCAAACGTCTCAAGTTATTATTTAACTGCACCGTTATAGGGCCATCTTTCGAAAAAATTTGCGAATTTTGTTAGAGTTTATCAACAGGAATCGTACAAATTTTTATCTAAGTTCATTACGTTACTTCCACTAATCACCCCTCACCCATGTCATCAACCGTAGTTTTTGTCGCGACCCCCACTCCGTCAAAATTGGTAACGTAGTCCATGGACAGCCCGTAATTTACCCTGATAAATAAGTAAAAAATTGCCAACTTTGGCAGGTTACAACACATGACCTATTGGGTCTAGATTATTGTTTTTTTTTAGAATTACTGGAAATTGCGTTTACTTTCATCAACTTTTGGAACATTTTCTTGTAAAATTAACAGGTTCCAGAGTACAGATGCAAACTTGAGAATTCGATTTTTCAGACACTTTAACAAAAATCCAGTTTCTTTGAAGGGTCATAACTTGGTACGGATTGATATCTTTTTTCAAAAAGATTTTCTGGACATGTCATAGTCATTTTTAGCAAATTTGCATCAGGACCTCTCAATAAACCGTTTTAGCAAAAAACTCGCTCTACCTAGTTGAAACGGTAAAAAGGCCCTTTTTCGTAGAAGGTGCTTGTACTAATAAGACTTTCTGCAAAACCAATAGAAAAAAGTATCCTGTCGCTGTCCCAAAAAAATGGACACAGTTTTTTCTCCAATTAAAGGTTTAATTAGTGCTCCGTCTCGCGCACAATGTTCTACTTTCTAAACTTAAATCAGTGAGAAATGTGTCACTGAATCAAATCAGCTTGAATTTTCACTGATTCCCAATGCAATCTCACTGACTCAAATAGCTAGAAAAGGGTCACTAATTGAAGTCAGTGAGAATTTTCACTGAAAATCAGTGACATCTCACATCTAAAAAAACACGATCCAGCTCAAATCGTCTGATAGGGGATTGATATTGACAATGGGAAAGTGGTGAAATATCGGAAGGAGATTGCTAATCGGAACGCACTTGAGAATCTGGTGGCTTCATATTTAAATCCTCGTTGACGGTTTCGAAAGGATCTCTGTTTTTATTTTTATTTCGCCCTATTCCATTGAGCGAGTTTGGCTTCTTGTGGAAGCGAGAAGAAAGTAAAGGGATCAAGGGAAAAGGGAAAAGGTTTTCTGAGCGAAAGTCGTTCGTCGTTGGAAAAGCAGCAGAGAGTTGTTCGAGCGTGACGTGTATTCTGTCAGACCAGCGCGTTTGGGAAAGACGTACTGCACGTAGAGGGTGCTACAGCGCTTATAAGAAGCGGGTTCCATCCCCCTTCTTAATGGTGTGGGCACGTCGAAAAAGTAAGTTTTAAAAACATCCCGCTACTGCTGCTCCAACGGTTTTATCGGCGCTTGCGAGAAGCTTTCTTTCTTGTAAACCTTTTCCTTCCCACAAAATTCACAGAAAACCATCCCACTGAACTACCTCCGAAACCACTCATTCTTCAATAAAGGTTGTGTTGTGTTTGAAATTCTTTGATATCTAAGAAAAATGTATAATTATTTTATTTCATTCTTCATCACAAATATTTTATGAGGTGTGGGTATTAAATAATTGGATTAATTTTTTTGCTGCAGGCTTGGGGCCTCGGCAACAACAACCAGGGTTTGATATTGATCTGTGTTCTTTTCCACCCTACCTTCCCAATTTCAAGGTTGTACGACCCTCAGTGCGACAGTAACCTTTGTTGGAAGTTGACCGTCTACCTGAGCTCCATCGAAATTATGTTGAGTGTGAAAGTAGAACAGCACGTCAACGTAAAGTTCCTTGTGAAACTTGGAAAATCCTCTACAGAAACGTATGATTTGTTAAAAAAAGTTTATGGTGATGAGCATATATCTCGAACTCAAGTTTTCGATTGGTTTAAAAAATTGAAGGAGAGAGGGGGGGAAGTGATTGAAGACAACCCGCGTCCCGGTCGTCTTCGCACATCGAAAACCGATGGTAACATCGAGAAAGTGGGTATAATTATTCGAACAAATCGATGCCTAAGCATTCGAGCAACTGCTGACTAAGTGAACATCGATGGAGAAACTGTTAGATAAATTTTGAATGAAAATTCACACATGAAAAAGTTTGTGCTAAAACGGTGCTGAAGTTGTTCACTCCTAAGCGAAAGGAAACTCTAAGCAACGTTTTGTGCTGATATTCTGGAGAACATTTGAAATGATCCAAAGTTTTTGACAAGTGTAAAAAGTTGTGAGAAATAAGATTTTTTCAGTACGACCCTGAAACTGAGCGCCAATCCATGCATTGTCCCATGTATTGTTCACATTAATTGGATTTCATTAATTGGATACCTGAAAGTCAGAATGTTAGTCAGGTGTACTATGAGGTGGTTTTAATAACTTTTCGTGAACGCGTAACAAAAATAAAAGATATGAAATGTGGAAGAACGACTCGTGGATTCTTCACAAAGAGAACGCGCCAGCACACAAGGCGCTGTCTGTTCAGAGGTTTTTGGCGCAAAACAAGATTTCCGTATTGGAGCACCCACCGTACTCACCTGATCTAGTTCCATGCGATTTTTTCTGTACCCGAAGATCAAGTCTGAGCTGAAGGGAATCAGATTAGAGTCGGTGAATACTGTGAAGAAAAAAGCGGCGCGTTTCATAAAAGACCTCTCAAAACAGAACCTGCAACACTGCTTCGAGCAGTGGAAGATTCGTATGGAGCGGTGTAAGGTTCGAGAAGGAGACTACATTGAAGGGGATAACATCTCTACTGAATAATTTTTTGAATAAAAATTGTTAGAACATTAGTTGTGAAAAAAGATATGATTGAAAATTACTACTCGGCGGTCTTTGGGATCGCTGAATTCTAATCCAAAGTCAAAATGTCAAAATTCAGAATAGTGGATCCAATATGGAGGACAACAATCCTAAAACTTACCCGATATGACGCTGATTTTAAATCCGAATTCCAAATATCTGAATTCAAAATGACGGTTCCAACATGGCCGCCAAAAATTATAAGAAAAAAACGATATGATTGCAAATTACTACTCGGAGGTTTTTGGGATCGCTGAATTCGAATCCAAAGTCAAAATTTCCAAATTCAAAATAGTGGATCCAATGTGGAGGACAAGTATCCTAAAATAAACCTGATATGACTAAGTATTACTACTCGTGGGATTTGGAGTTAGTGATTGTAAATCTAAAGTCTAAATATAAAAATTTAAAATGATGGATCCAATATGGCCGACAAAAACTGTAAAAAAACGATATGACTGAAAATTACCACTCGGAGGTTTTTGGGATCGCTCGTTTCGAGTCCAAATTCAAAATGTCCAAATTCAAAATAGCGGATCCAATGTGGAGGACAAGAATCCTAAAATAAACCCGCTATGACTAAGAACTACTACTCGGGGGATTTGGAGTCACTGATTTCAAATCCGAAGTCCAAATCTCTAAATTTGAAATGATGGATCCTGTATGGCCGACAAAAACTGTAAAAGAACGATATGACTGAAAATTACTACTCGGGGGTTTCGGGGTCGCTGATTTTAAATCCGAAGTCCAAATATCAAAATTCAAGATGATGGATCCAATATGGCCACCAAAAATTGTTAGAAAAAAAACCATATGACCGAAATTTTCTACTCGGGGATTTTTGGGATCGCTGATTTCGAATCCAAAGTCAAATTGTCCAAATTCAAAAAGTGGATCCAACATGGCCGACAAAAATTGTAAAGAAACGATACGACTGAAAATTACTACTTGGGGTTTTTTTGGATCACTGATTTTGAATCCAAAGTCGAAATTCCCAAATTCAAAATAGTGGATTCAATATGGCTGACAAAAATGTTAAAAAAAATGATATGACTGAAAATGACTACTGGGGGGTTGCGGGGTCGCTAATTTTGAATCCGAAATGCAAATATCAAAATGCAAAATGATCGATCCAATATAGCTGACAGAAATCGTAATAAAAAACCATATGACCGAAAATTTCTACTCGGGGGTTTTTGTGACCACTGATTTCGAATCCAAAGTCAAAGTGTCAAAATTCGAAATAGTGTATCCAATGTGGCCGAAGAAAATTGTAAAGAAACGATACGACTGAAAATTACTGCTTGGGGGTTTTCGGGATCGCTGAATTCGAATCCAAATTCAAAATGTCCAAATTCAAAATAGTGGATTCAGTGAGGCCAAAAAAATGGTAAAAAAAACAATATGACTGGAAATTACTACTGGGGGTTTCGGGGTCACTGATTTTAAATCCGAAGTCTAAATATCAACACTCAAAATGACGGATCCAATATGGCCTTCGAAAATTTTAAGGAAACGATATGACTGAAAATTACTACTCGGGGGTTTTCGGGATCGCTGATTCCGAATTCAAAGTCAAATTGTCCAAATTCAAGAAAATGGATCCAATATGGCCGACAAAAATTTCAAAGAAACGATACGACTGAAAATTACTACTCGGGTGTTTTCGTGATCGCTGATTTCGAATCCAAATTCAAAATGACCAAACTCAAAATCGTGGATCCAATATGTCCGAAAAAAATGGTAAATAAACGATATGACTGAAAATTACTACTAGGGGGTTTCGGGGTGGCCGATTTCAAATCCGAAGTCCAAATATCGAAATTCGAAATGACGGATTAAATATGGCCGCCAAAAATTGTAAGAAAAAAAACGATATGACCAAAAATTATTACTCGGGGGTTTTTGAGATCGCTGATTTCGAACCCAAAGTCAAAATGTCAAAACTAAAAATAGTGAATCTAATATGGAGGAGAAAAATCCTAAAATGGAAGTAAAATGACTTAGAATTACTTCTCGGGGGATTGGGGTCTCTGATTTTGAATCCGAAATCCAAATATAAAAATTCAAAATGATGGATCCAACATGGCCGACAAAGATTGTAAAAAAACGATATGACTGAAAATTACTACTCGGGGGCTTCGGGGCCACTGATTTTTGATCCGGTGTCTAAATATCAAAATTCAAAATTGACGAATATAACATGGCCGCCAAAACTTGTTAAAAAAATTATTCGAAATCAACGATCTCAAAATCTCCCAAATAGTAGGGTTAAGTGATATCGGTTTTGCTTTTCAATTTTTGTCTACTATAATGGATCCATTATTTTGAACTTTGACATTTTGACTTCCGATTTGAAATAAGTGACCCCAAAAACCACTGCGTAGTGATTATCATTCATATTGGGTTTATTTGGTGAGATTTATCTGCCTTTTGGAATTTTGATATTTTGACTTCGGTCGCTTTTCCTATCCGAACCATGAAGTTCTAGATTAATTTTCAGTCCAGATTTGTAATCGGCATAAAAAATCTATTTATAAAAATGTGTGGTACATAAAACATAATACCTCTGCACATATGGTAATCGATAGTCTACATTTTATACAAAAACTGTCACTTTGACATATATTTTCAAGGTTGAAAATGTTTATTTTTTCACATTTTTTGGAATATTGCACTTTTCATTGTAAAAAATTAAATTCTTAAATAATTTAGATAACCTGGAGCTCACACCATTAAACCGATTTGTATCGAATTTTCAACATAAGTCCTTTAGATGAATATTTGGGAAAATGCAAAAACTGTTTACAGTTATATTTTCGATTCTAGTATCAACATCAATACCAATATATGCATGATATTGTGTTGACTATTAAATATTCTTATTACTTGGAAACGAGTATTTTATTTAATATAAGTTTTTATTGAAAAGTAGGTGAAATCTCACCAGAAACATAGTCTACGATGCATAGCATTACAGCAACTAAAAAGTTACAAGTAATAATAATAATAATAATCTCGCCATGTTTTTATTTCTTCCGCTTTTAATACATTCGCAACATTTTTGTAGTTTTATAAATCTAATAAATTAAAAAATTTGGATATCCTTTGGACTTGTTACATCAATTTCATCTCAATTATATAGTGTACATAAATGTGACCTTTTTCTGCACCCTACCACTTTGAAAATCAAATTTCAAAATAAAAAAAATCATTTGATGAATTGTTGCGACAAAAAAGTTCTGAAAACATTCATAATTATTATAGTTACATGAGTATGAATTTTTTGAAAAATTAGGTCACAGCCAAATTCGGCGAAATAAAATGGAATGACCCGATGAAATATTTTTCATTACCGCATATAATCCAATTCTCCTAGTGGAATTTCAAGGAAGAAAAATCTAACTCTTGTTAACAAACTTTGGATAGAACTAATGAAATCATTAATTTATTGACACATTCTTAACGAAGGAAATGAAAGAGAGGGTTTGATAACTTGGTAGAAGAGATTAGCCGGGCGGAAATAAGATGAAGGGACGCAGGACGCCTTATCGAAGAAAAGGGGTTCACAACGCTGAGCGAAAGAGTATAAGTGACAGAGGGTAGACTCGTGTTGAGGATGAAAATGTGAGGCAAAAGTGCGGGGAAGAAGGGAACCGATATCGACAGACGTAGTTCCACAAAGTTTCGATAAGTCGGTTCCGAATCGTTTACTTCCTGGTGAGGGCAACTCTGAGAAAGAAAGAGTGCAGAGAATACTCGGGGAAGTCTAGACTCTAAAAGATCAAAGGCATCTCTTCATTTTCTTTTCTCCAATTTCTAGAGTTTGACTGGTGATTTTGAGCGCGGACGTTGAAGATAGACTGTCAGTGGTATCAGTCAGCCTTAAGCGCCCCACTCTGGCGACACGGATGACCCTTTCTACTGAAATTCGGTTACCTAATCAAAAACCTTTCCTGAAAAAACAAATTTTTGTTCAAACTGTTAGGTTTTTTCTCTTCCTCATTAGAGAACTTTACTCTTTAATAAAATTGAAAGACCATCGCGGATTCTGACTCTAACAGCTTCTCCGTTTTTGTAAAGAAACTAAATTAGAGGGGTTGGAGAGGAAGTTTTGGCTAAGAGAGAATGGTAAATTGTACATTAGGGCAAGAAATAAGTTGTGTTTTAATGAAAATGGCTTGAACTCGTCAAAAGGATGAAGATGTGAGGCACAAGTGTGGGAGAGAAGGGAACCGATATCGACGTAGTTCCGTAAAGTTTCGACAAGTCGATTCCAAATCGTTTACTTCCTAGTGAGCCTAAATCTGAGAAAAGAATAGTGCAGAGAATAGTCGGGGAAGTCTAGATTCTAAAAGATCAAAGGCATTTCTTAATTTTTTTTCTTCAATTTCTAGAGTTTGACTGGTGACTTTGAGTGCGGACGTTGAAGAGAGACTTTCAGTAGTATCGATCAGCCTTAGGCGCTCCGTTCTGGCGACACAGATGACTTTTTCTACTGAAACATGATAACCTAGTCAAAAATCTTTCCTAAAATGATAAGTTTTTGTTCAAACTGTTAGACTTTCTTCTCTTCCTCATTGGAGAACCTCACCCTTCAATAAAATTGTGAGACCGTCAGGGATTCTGACTTTAACAGCTTCTCGGTTTACTTGAAAAAACTAAATTAGAGGTAGGTTGGAGAGAGAGTTTGAGCTAAGAGGGAATAATAAATTGTACATTAGGGCAAGAAATAAGTTGTGTTTTGATAAAAATGGTTTAAAATCGTCAAAAATCGTGTTGGGGATGAAGATGTGAGGCACAAGTGTGGGAGAGAAGGGAACCGATATCGACGTAGTTCCGTGAAGTTTCGACAAGTCAATTCTAAATCGTTTACTTCCTAGTGAGCCTAAATCTGAGAAAAGAATAGTGCAGAGAATAGTCGGGGAAGTCTAGACTCTAAAAGATCAAAGGCATCTCTCAATTTTTTTTCTTCGATTTCTAGAGTTTGACTGGTGACTTTGAGTGCGAACGTTGAAGAGAGACTTTCAGTAGCATCAGTCAGCCTTAGGCGCTCCGTCCTGGCGTCACAGAAGACTCTTTCTACTGAAACATGATTACCTAGTCAAAAATCTTTCCTAAAATGATAAGTTTTTGTTCAAACAGTTAGATTTTTTTCTCTTCCTCATTGGAGAACTTACCTTTAATAAAATTGTGAGACCGTCAGGGATTCTGACTCTAACAGCTTCTCGGTTTACTTGAAGAAACTAAATTAGAGGTAGATTGGAGAGGAAGTTTGAGTTAAGAGGGAATAATAAATTATACATTAGGGCAAGAAATAAGTTGTGTTTTAATGAAAATGGTTTGAAATTGTCAACAATCGGGTTGAGGATAAAAATGTGAGGCACAACAGTGGTAGAGAAAAGAACCGACATCGACGTAGGTACTCAAAGTTTGGATAAGTCGGTCACAAATCGTTGACTTCCTGGTGAGCACTACTTTGAGGAAGGAATAGTGCAGAGAATCCTCTAGGAAGTTTAGACTCTGAGAGATAGAAATGCGTCTCCGAATGCTCTTTTCTCCAAGTTCTTGAGTTTGACTGGTTACTTTGAGCGCGGACGTTGAAGAGAGACTGTCAGTGGTTTTAGTCAGCCTTAGGTGCCCCACTCTGGCGTCACGGATGACCTTTTCTACTGAAATTCGGTTACCTAATCAAAAATCTTTCCTAAAATGATAAATTTTTGTTCAAACTGTTAGATTCTTTCTCTTCATCATTAGAGAACTTTACTCTTTAATAAAATTGAGAGACCATCACGGATTCTGACTTTAACAGCTTCTTGGTTTTTATAAAGATACTAAATTGGAGTGGTTGCAGAGGAAGTTTTGGCTAAGAGAGAATGGTAAATTGTACATTAGGGCGAGTAATAAGTTGTGTTTTAATGAAAACGGTTTGAACTTGTCAACAATCTTAATTTTTTTTCTTCAATTTCTAGAGTTTGACTGGTGACTTTGAGCACGGACGTTGAAGAGAGACTGTCAGTAGTATCAGTCAGCCTTAGGCCCTCCATTTTGGCGTCACAGATGAACCTTTCTACTGAAACACGATTACCTAGTCAAAAATATTTCCTAAAATGATAAGTTTTTGTTCAAACTGTTAGATTTTTTTCTCTTTCTCATTGGAGAACCTTACCCTTTAATAAAATTGTGAGACCGTCAGGGATTCTGATTCTAACAGCTTCTCGGTTTACTTGAAGAAACTAAATTAGAGGTAGGTTGGAGAGGAAGTTTGAGCTAAGAGGGAATAATAAATTGTACATTAGTGCAAGAAATAAGTTGTGTTTTGATAAAAATGGTTCAAAATCGTCAAAAATCGTGTTGGGGATGAAAATGTGAGGCACAAGTGTGGGAGAGAAGGGAACCGATATCGACGTAGTTCCGCAAAGTTTCGATAAGTCGATTCCAAATCGTTTACTTCCTGGTGAGTGCAACTCTGAGGAAGGAATAGGAATAGTGCAGAGAATACTCGAGGAAGTCTGAGAGAGTCTGAGAGATCAAAAGGCATCGCTGACTTGGAACTAACGTGGTCCTCGTGCCTGTCTTCAAGGAGCGTTTGGAGCTCACGGTGAACTTGCCAACCGATCCTTTTTCCGCTTGGTCCGACTTCGAGACTCGGTTATACGATCACTCCTAAACGTGCTGGAATTCAACTTTGATATTTCAGTCGAAATCATTAATTCTATGATCTCCATGCACAAATCGCCCTTCCGGATACCGAATTTATTTCTGCAAATATTTCACGTCTACTGCAAATTTTCATGATATTATTCTAAAAACTTTTCTCTGTTTTTACTTGTCCTTTTTTTCTAAGCGTACTCTGTTAGTCTATAGAGTATATTAAAGAGGAAATTGACGTGTCGATTGGTTCTAACTGGCGATTTCAGGTATAGATTTTTTCGACTTTGAGCGCGGACGTTGGAGAAAGCCTTTCAGTAGAAATAGTCAGCCATTGGTGCGTCACCGCGAATCTTGATAAGCGATACAGATTCGTTAAATATTATAAATAAGTCTGCATACATTTTCTGTATTTATTTTTTATTTTTGGGAATACCTTGTTTTTCTGCTAGAGTCTAAATTTGTTGTTGCTGTGGGTACAAAGCTCATAGAAACTAAAAGAACTAACGTTCAGGCTGGTCTGAAGTAAAACAGAGCCATTGAAAGAGAGAAATTGAGTCTCTGCTAAAGTGAAATTGAAATCCGGTCTTTCAGTGAAAGGTGAAAGGCCTTTCTAAGCTCAATATCACACCTCTTTGTGATAGCCACAAACTCGACCCTTCAGTTAATAGTAAACCGCACCCTGTATATACGAATATACAGAAACCTAGTCCTTTTCTCGTTTCCTCCAGCTTTAAGGGAGGTCAATTGGAAGAGTTTGTATTGACCCGCAGTTGACGAATTTTATAATACGAATCTATCATCTTATCTTTATTTTCTTATTTTGAATGATTTTCTTATCTCTGAATAAGCACACAATCATATTGTTTATTTACAAAATTATTAGTAATTTGTTTCACTTTAGTTCAATCATAGGTAAGAATTTGTCAAAAAGTTATATTACACCTCCATTTAATACTATTGGATAAGACTTGTAAGTTGATGTAGAAACAAACTATTCATATTATTATATTTTTCAAATGGGAAAAGTTAATAATCCAAACAATCATATATTTATTAAGTTGCTGATTTCATAAACATCCCTCGAACAATATTTAAACAAAAACAGATATCTTAATAAATTGAAGCAAACATTTATCCAAAGAAATCTTAATGGTATTCATGGAGGATAGTCCCGCTGGCACCTTCACAATGGAATTTGAACATTCTCTTTATGCCATAATTTTGGTCTATTTTTGGGCACCAATGCCGATTTTTGGGCACTCTTATATTTCTAAAAGAAAACCGATATTTGGGTGGAGGTAGTGGCGGCCAGTACCATCTCGACAGCAAATTTGAAAAATTAAAAAATCAAACACACCAGAATTTTGCGCTTTCTTGAGCTCTCCAAAACTGCAAAAATTAATTTTCAAAGAAACACCCCCTGCACCCAAAAACTACCCTTAAGATAAAATATGCCGGAGACCTAGATATGAGCATATCAAAATTTTGGACTATTTTTGGCCGCTCTAAGACACCCAAAACTAATTTTAAAAAACCAACCTCCAAAAATAAAAAAACTACCCACTGAGAAAAACTCAGAGAATAAGTACAAGCTAAAATATATCAAAGGTTTGGGCTATTTTTTAGTTCATCGAAAATCATGAAATTATTTTTCCAAAAACTACCAATAACCAATGCTGCTGCCTCAAACTGAAACAGCCAAACAAATTTCAAATCAAAAATAATTACGCAAGTCACCTTCAAGAACCTTCAAATTATATCCCTAAAACGATAATAGTGTTCAAGAACTCCCAAAAATCACCCCTACCACTTTAAGCGAACCTAATCTCAATTATTGTGCAATTATTTTTTATTTCAAAATGCATTGGCTGTTTCGGTTCAAGGAAACTGCGTTGGGGTTCCTTAAGAGTGCTAGGTGTGATTTTTGAGGGTTGTTGAATACTGTTTTGGGGTTTTTGAATGCGTTCTAGGGTCCTGCGAAGGTTACTGGTTTAATTGTTTTCAATTTGAATTTTTTGTGAAGCCTAAAAAAAGCATTATCTTTTGACTCAAATTTTTTTGATTCAATATTTTTTCAGCCCAATATTTGATTTTTTAATTATTGATGAGTCTTAGTGTTATTGTCTGTTTTTGAAAAAATAATGTTTTGATTTGTCATGGGCTAAGAAATAGCTCAAACCTTTGATATACTTTATCTTGTACTTATTCTCTAAGCTTTTCTTGGGTGAGAGTTTTTTAGTGCTAGGGTTTGATTTTGACAAATCAGTTTTGGGTGTTTTGGAGAGCCGAAAAGTGGCCCAAAATTCTGAAGTGCTTATATTTAGGTCTAGTGCGTGTCTTTGATTTTTTTTCTCAGAATTGGCTGTACAAGGAGGTGGTGCCTGCCAGCACCTCCACCCAAATGTCGCCTTTTTGAGAAAAATAAAAGGGCCCAAGAATCACCCTTGGCGCCCAAGAATAGCCCAAAATTATAGCATAAAGAAAATCTATTTTGGGTTTGATAGATTGAAATATATGCTCAATTAGTGTTGTGGTGAATGTGCAGAAAATATTGGAATTTATTGTGGGGTGTTTCTACGCAGGAAGTTTACTTCTTGATTGATTTTTTTGTTGAAGTTCATTTTTCCTTTTGGGATTCTGGATTTGAGCGATATTGATAGACATTCGAAATATGGGATGGATGTGATTCGAGAACCGTTAGAAAAAATTAAGGAATATATTGTTTCATCAATTTAATACATTGATCTTTTTTTCTATCATAATTTTCACATGTGTGCAAATTAATCAGTCATGTCAGTGAGCTATGAAATTGACGCGGAAGTGCTTAGAAAGAAGCTGAAAAGACAGATGGAAGCAAAAGGTAGTAGACCACACAACCAAACGGGTTAAGAAAAGGGATGGGGACTACAGATAACATTTACGTGTTTAATTTTCTAATCAATAGTCACTTGGGGCGAAAGAAAGGGAAACTAGTTGCACTGTTTGTGGATGTTAAAGCAGCATTTGACTCTCTGAACAGGAGGATGCTATGGAAGGCCATGAAAGAGAGAAGAATAGGTGAAGGTTTGATAGAGACGATAAAAGAGATATTTGTGGAGACTTAAGCAAAGGGTGTCTGTTGAGCCCTCTTCTGTTTAGTGTCCTATTGACCGACACTACCATATACAGATGATGTAGCTCTAGTAGCGGATGATGAAAGAGGAATAAGCCTGATGACGAGAGCGCTCGATGAGTATGTGAGAGAGAGATTTAAGGGTGAATGTGAGTAAGGCTAAGATCATGTGTTTTAGAAATAGAAAGTGCAGAGTTAAATTGTTAAAATGGCGAATCTTAATTTTTGGTACAAAATCCATTACAATAAGTGACTAATACATTATTTTATCGATTAGAACGAAAAATACGTTATTAATTTCATATTTAATCGATATAAATGGATGTTTTTGAAGCTAGTCAGATCGCCCATTAGTATGACAAGAATTTTGGGGTACATCCTTAAAGGGGTCACAAAAGAAGCCAATACTGGGACAAGGAAAATCCAATGGGGTTTATCAAAACAAAATGCTACAATTTACTTCCAATTATGAAATACATTAAAAAACAAGAATAGATTATTATAAATCATAAGAAATATTTATTTTAATATTTTTAAATAAAATTCATATCAGCATATTAACGTTTTGCTTAAAAAAATAACTTTTTATTTCTCATATTTCGAATAACGTTAAAAAACTATAAATGAATATCTTAATAACTTAAGTGTTATAATTTTTCTTGTTTTATTCTAATTTTCGATTGTAGAGATTTCACTTCAATATTCAATAGTTCCCGTTCAATTTCTTCTAACTGCTTGATTGAAGTTTAAGTTGCTCTTCCAATACTCGTAGATTTTCTTTATCCATTCAGTTTTTCATACTTTTTTTAGAACTTCCATTTGCGAATTGAAATCTTTTTTTTCTTGTTCAACTCCTTGTTTTTTTCTTGAAAAGACTTAGCAACGATTTGCTGTTCGTCTTTCAATGCTCTTTTCTCATCTTTATTTTTTTTATTTAATTCGATTTGTGTTTGCCTTAATACTCGTATTTTATCACTTTTTTCCTTCTGAAGGGTTTCCGAAACTTTTTCTACAGTATTAATTGTAACTTGACTAGTAATATGTACCTTTTTTTAGGCTGAAATTAAGAAACTCTGACAACTTGAAGTATATCTTGTGAGATATTTGAACTCTGATTATCTACTTGAAATAAAATTATCGATTAAAATAATGAATATAAAATATATTATATGCATTAGTAAAATAAGTATAATACTAACTTGCAACATCCGTAGTTTTACTACTCGAGCCTGTGGATTGATTTGTATAAATCGATTTTCACTTGTAATTAAGTTTATAGCTGCATCTATTTCATTACTTCTCAATTAACTATCTTTAGGAACTGAGGCAATTGAATTATTGAAAGATTACTCTTCTATAACTGTTTGATTTGATTTAAGAATGGTCTCTTTAACATAAGTGTTTACACGTGATAAATATATATATGTATAAATTTTAATTACAATATTAAAAATTTGAACAATAATTTCAAGTGACCTTGTAACGTATTAAAAGCAAGGAAACCTTTGAACGTGGAAGCAGTGTTATGAAGTAGAATGCATGCCTCATCATTATCTGGTGTACTTGTTTCGCAGAAAACTGCTCGACAAACTATCTTCAGGAGTAAAAATTTCAGAATCAATTAAAGCTTGGTTCTGACTTCTTAAAATATCTGATACAACTGGTATATTTGATGCAGCAATGAATGGCTCATCTGATGTAGCAGTTTGTTGATACGTACTTGTTAACCTATCTTCTGGAGTGAGCGTAGCAGAATCATCTAAAGCATGTTCATCCGTGCTAAAAGACTGATTTGCTTCAGTATCCGTACTAAAAAACTGTTTTGCTGGTGTATTAGTTTCAGTAGTGGCTTCTTCAACACGAGTGCTTACGTCTAAAAAAAAAGGAATAAATTAGAATTATAAATATATTAAAAATGTTAAGTATAATTTCAGTAAACCTTGTAATTTAACGGGATTCTCTTGTACACAAATGACCTCAGCTGATGCAGTTATAATTATTCGACTTTTAATTACATTGAACGAATTTTCTAATTGATTCAAGTCATCTACTACGTTCCTTAACAAATATTGTTCAAACACTAGAGCTTAATTGATTAAATCTACATTTTCTATGTTCGAATCGCTTCCATTCAAGGCAGTAACAACTTCATCAACACTAGTATTATTTATTCAATCTTCGTTCACTTCACTTGCAACATTATCTAAGATGAGTAATAAAAAAAAGTATTAAAATAGTTACAAAAAATTAAAAATTGATCGACAATGTACAATTATTGAAAAAGGTAAATCATAAACAGATAAAAACAGTATAAATCATCCGATGTAGTAAGAATACAGCATTAATTTACCAGAAGCATTTCCCATCTTCTTCAAACATTTAAAAAGGGCTTCTAATTTGATATCTTCAGTCCAGAATTCGTTAAATTCATTTTGTTTAAAATCTTCTAAAATACCAGAAGAAAGTACACTCCTTTCGAATTTCTGTAAAAAGGTTTTACTATCACCGGTTTAACTATCTGAACCAACCATTTCTGTATAGTTAGTGGTTGAATTTTGTTTTGCTTTTTTTCTTCTTCTTAAAAACATTGTATTGAACACCACGCCTAAGAGCTGAATAATATGTGTAGAATTTGGATACAGTCCTATGAATTCTATTTGTTTTTCCTTAAAAAACTTAGCTAACTGCATTGTTAAATGTGATGAATGGTTATCCGCATGTAGGATTACAGGAAATTCATTGTTATTGTTTATAAGCTTGCCTTTCTCGTTACCACTTACAACTTTATAAATTACCCTCACACCTTTCTGGGCAATTACACCATCATTTTTTGGAGGCACTCGCATACAATATGATTCATCCAGATTGAATATTCTTTTTAGATTCGTCAACAAATTTTTTTCTTGTAGATATTCTTTCAACTTGTAAAACTACTTTCTCAAGTCATTCGCAGAGACACATGCTCTATTCGTTGTAAGATTTTGAGCTGCTTTGATACTAAAATTGCTGTGCCTCTTCATGAATAAACTGTACCATTTGTTACCCGGTCGATCATCTGTAAAAGGATTTTTTCTTCTCGACTCAATGACAAAATTTTTCACTGTATCTAATAACTGGTTTTTGTTCACAGGGAAACCTCTTTCTGCATAGTACAAAATCACTCTTTATCATCCTGAATAGTGTGCTATTAGGAACTCCGGTACTGTTTGCTGCTTCTCGCAAAGATTTTCCCTTGCCTATAGATTTTAAGGCTTCCTGAGCTGCTTCTGGAGTGTAATTCTTTTCAACTCTCTTTCTCCGTTTTACCACTTAATCCTTTTCTTTTTCCTTGTTTGAATTTTCCTTTGACACCTTTTTTTTGTCTGGTCATTTTCAGAAGAAATTCAGTAATCTACAATATGAAATTTTAATGCATATTCACTAATTTTTATTAAAAATTAAATTTACGAGTTACTATTAAATTACATTCCCAAGCAGTTGGTAAAATTTGAGGTTAGAATTGGAGGTTGCAATAAATACTTTGAACAACTTTTTTTAGAATGAATAATCAATTGAGCGGCAAGCGTGGAGCTTATAAACAATATTCTTAAAATGTCATCAACACAATACTGCGAAATTTAATCAAAAACACGGCGAAAGTGACCGTCTCCGTACTTGGAAACGCAACTGTGCAACTCACGTTGAAGTGTTTAAAACTGAAACGGTCAGCGACATCACGACCCGGTGTAGGCAACTTCATCAAAAATTTGTTCAAATGCGGGACATTTAAATATTCATAACTTATTCAATAAAATCGACAAAAGAGTTATAAATTTTATTCTTAATCGTATTAAAAATGTGAAAAAAACATTATTCTTTCTATTAGGGTGGAAAATTTCATTAATACAAAGCTATAAAAGTTATGAGGAAAGTTTCGAAATACAAAAATTACAAAAAAGACTCTTAAGTCCGTAAAAGAGAGAGAATATAAATGAACCAAAGAGACTAAAGAACATTTGATACTAATTTCTATGTTTTCATTATCAAGTAATTATTTATTTCGGTAGACTCTTTTCTTTTTCTATTTTTTTTCTGTTGTAATGAATTTGTCTCTAATGAGCCGGAAAAGATGCCTTTGGAAGTCTTTTTTTGATTTGCTAACTTTTTTGTGTTCTGCTTTTGATGCATGAAAAAGTTCATAAGAAAGTAGATTTCATTTCGATCCTAAAAAATGATAAGATTTATAAAAAACAATCTGAAGAAAAAATTCATTTAATCAGTCTCGAATATTTTGATGTATTGGGTATTATTATATTATTATTTTGTATTGGGTAATACCAATAGAATGTCAGGCTATTTAATTTTAAATTATGCAATGACAGTTAGAATTTCTCCTTGATATATATTTTTTATTTTCAAAATTGAAATTTTAGTAGTTAATTTTCAAGAGAATAAGGTACAATTGGAAAAATTTGAATGATAAACAGTTTGAATGAAAAATTGTTTCATTTCAAAGGATTTTGTCATTACTTTCTGTAAGAATTCATTCTATTCCAATTACATGAATAACCTCCAATTCTTTGTTTTCAGTTTAAGTTGTACAAATTGTCTCAAATACAATTTGTAAAAACAGTTTGTAAAAACAACTGGGAAGACAAAATTTGCTTACAAATTTTTAGTTTAAAATGATTCAAGTTTAAAATAGTTCCATTTTGAAAGACTTTATAGTTGGAATGGATCAATTTTAAACGTTTCCAATTAGATATTATTGCATTTTTTGACGTTAAAATAATTCCATTTATCCAATTAAAGAGCATTGTTTTCTAGGATGTTCAAGAATATTCTTGGTTAATTCAGTAGAAAGATTTATTTTAATAATTGACATAATTGATTTTCAATCATTTAATTAATTAGTATTCAAAAATATTCTCAACGAAATTCGATACCAACCAAAATAAAATATGAACTGATCGTACGATTGAGTATATGATCTCTGAATACCCACTTTATCATATTCGAGTTTTTTTATTTCATATCTCTTCTAAATCCTTTAAATATAAAACGATTTAAAATTACGAGAACTTCTGCACGAGAGTAGTTCACGTTCGTACGTATTTCATTGTGCTTGATTTTTTCATTACGGATCAGTGAAATACTTTATTGGATTTTACGAAAATCCAGCAATATAACTTCCGCTTGGGATCATTCGTTCTAATTTGATTAGCAGAAATTTCCATCAAAAACGAACCCGTAAAATTTCCCCGTTTTCGGACGAGGATTATTAAATTATTTGTGTTTCGCAATTACAGGGAATAGTTATCGGCGACAAAAATCGATGCTTGATTCGTATCACGCAGGTGTTGCTGAATTTTAATCGCTGATCCGTGCTGGCTGATTCGCGTGATAAATGTTGTCGGTTGCTGTGAAATTCGAATCGGGGAAATTTCATGGAAATTTTCTATGCAGGGACGCTTTTTATGTATCTGTTGGGTATCCTGCCGACGTAATTTCATTGAATTGATGACTACGGTGTGTTCGGAATTATTTAATTTGACCGTTTCAACGATTATTGGAAAAAATCGTAATTTCAAACTAGAAATTCAAGTAATTGTTTTTAATATCAAATTCTTAATAAGATTTCTCAGAAGGAAAAATGTTTTTTGTTTTTAGTCAATGGTTTTGAAATAGGATGGTTTATAAATAGAGAAATCTTTATTTTAAAGAAACGTCTATGCATTTTATTTGTATAAAGTAACGGAAAAAATATTGAGTAATGTTATGGTACTTACATATGATAGAAACAAAGGTTAACATTGATAATATTGATGCAAGATAATGAACATGTATTTTCGTTGTTGTGAAGTTAGGTTGAAACTGGTAAATTTATTATATTTGAATCGTTGTTACAAGTCAGTTCGAAAATAAAAACGTCATATTTAAATGAACCGTGTACTCCTGGACATGCAGAACATTATTAGTGTTTAATTATTAATTATTATGGGCAGCACTCCTATTCACCATGACTGCATGTCCAGGAGTAAGGTTATGAATCACAGCGTTCGTGAACTATAGCTATAATCTGAATCTTGTCATGTGTTCGAAATGATATACGGAGCGGAAAATTTTAAAAATTATACAAGAGTAAGAAAGTTTAAACTAAATAGTGGCTAAAATGAGATTACGATATATGTCACTAAGAAAATCGGTATCCGTGCATTTGTTAATAGAATTATTATGTTTAACTATTTGAAACATTTTTTTAAAAGTGCGTGTTTTATAATTATTTTCAGTTCCTAGTATCTTAGCATTAGAAAAGTCAAAATTGTGATCAAGGGTGTGAGAATGAAAAACCAGAGCAGTGTTTCCAGAGTCCTTTTTACAATCGTACCTATGTTCTCTGATTCTATATTCAAAATAACGTCCTGTTTGACCAATGTAGATACAGCCACATTCGCAAGGAATTAAATAGATTATGTGAGTTCTGTAATCTGCAGATACAATATCTTTATTTTTTGTGAAACAGTGAAAAAGGCCCCTCTCATATTTGAAAACGACTACCGTATCGAAATCTTTGAAAACCTTCTTATAAAACCTGGTAATTGTGTTTATGGAAGAAAGGGCAATAAGTTTGCTTTAATCGAATTTTTGGTTTATTGCTTGAGCCATGGCTGCCAAATTCCTGTTATTAAAAACATTTAATCTTTTGTTAATATATTTTTTCTGTGAAATCTTGTGGGTAATAATTAATTTTTAGAGTATTCTCAACAATATATAAATTTTGTGTTTTGAATTTAGTGCGAGAAAGTGTAATGGTCCTATCCACAAGACAGTTGATGACTGAAATTTCACGTTTAATTGTAATATTCGAATAAAAATTGTCATATCTTCCCGACCATGTCGGTTTCCGGTACCAGTTTGTAATTAAACTGGTATTTTCTTTGTAAATAGTGATATCAAGAAAATTGATTTTATTATTATTTTCTGTCTCAATTGTGAATTTTAATCTAGGATGATAAGCGTTAAATATAATCATAAGTAATAAATTCAATCATATTAAATGATAATAGATTTAATGCTTTCACGATGATTCATTATGATGAAAAGAGGTGTTTCGGGTTTCAATCGTGTGCAAAACTA
>JAUMHM010000005.1:5871925-5911294 GCA_032362435.1 Melikaiella ostensackeni
TATTCTTTACACAGTTTTTTGTAAAAACAATAACTGAAAGAACCGCCACGAGAGATCTCTGCAGAATTTAATCAGCTTTAATTATAAAAGAAACGTTCAAATCGGATAAAAATTGTGACCTGGAGACTGATTTGGCCAAAGAAAATCCAGTTTTGTACCACTGTGCGCCATCTCGACACCAGTAACTGAACCTTATCCCAACTCTCGCTCAGTCGGTAACAACCATGAAATAAAGATTCAAAAATAAACTAAATCAATACTTAGGTAATAATAAATAAATAATATTCCTTCAAAATCTGTGATTAATCTTTAACAAAACTAATTTCTTTTAATTATTCTTCTGCGAAAGTCTTTACAAATATATTCATTAATTTTTCAATCTCTCGGACTAATTATTTTGTTCATCAAAAATTTGATTGAAAAATGATTAATTAAAACTGATTATGGAAATAAGGATCAATATACTAATTGAAACCGAGAAGTAAAATTGACTTTTATTTAATTTACAGATGCAATTACTTGAGTGAAACATCGACGGCTGGTTGATGGTTAATAATAATCGTCTAATATGCTATATAACATTTTTTTATTTTATTTTCTTTACCTTCCCAGGAAATGTGGTGAAGTTTTGTTGTACATGAGCCATATTTGTTGGAGGCTTGTCGGTTAATCCTTACCTGCAACAAAGTAAAACGTGTAATTAGCGAATGGCACGCCCACGACAGACTGTAAACTGAGCAAAGGATAATTGAAAGGTTCTTCTTTCCTCTTGCTCGAATATAAAGAAAAAAGAAGACGATAAGAGATTCTTCTTCTTTTCCTTTTCTAAACGAGTAGGTAGAAAGTTGCAGGATGTGCACTTTAGACTTTTAGAGTTTAGACAAACAGAAACTGCAGCGGGTCGGTAAAAAAAATCCCTACAAATTGAGCGTATCAAGTTTCATAAAGTAGGCATTACATTTTTAGGTGCCACCCACCCATATTTTCGTATACTTTTTTATTTATCTTCTATTAAATCGCAGGAAGTCAGTTCCTTGTATAATATGAATTATTAGTTTTGGTAGTATGGATTTCAATGAAATTGATACAAATTGGGGTAGTGAGATGGATGTTATTCGAGGATCGGTGAAAAATATTAAAGAATTTCATTCAATTAGTAAATAACTGAGATTAGCTGCAATACAGAAAGATTTCTTGATAAAGTGCAAGATTCATGGGGTTTTTCAAAAAAAGATTTTTGACACCAACAAGCAACTTTGTTTTGATTTTAATAAAAAAGGAAATAAAAAAAGCTTTAATGAGATCACTTATAGATTTAGGAAATCTATCTTGAATTTGGTAATAAAAGATTGTCATGCACAAATACACAATCTGAATGAGAACATTAAGAAGACTTCAGATAATTTGAATGAACAACTACCGGCCTACATCATCAAAGAATGTCTTGCAAGAAAAACTGAATGAAATGAAAAAGCCTTTTAAAATAATAAAAAACATGAAGGAAAATATGAAAACATTTTAATATCCAAGGTGATATGCAAAATTTGACTCTGAATATTCACTTGACTCTTTTTCAAGACAAACCTTACCCATGGTTTTCAAATATTTCAAACATAGAGATTTCAGAAAAAGTAATCAACACTGTAAGGTTGGATGAAGGCTTTAGTGACAAGTATTGTTGAAAAAAGTATATCCAATTCCTTGGAATCATTACAAACATTAAAGCTTATATTTCAAAATTACCAGAAAACAAAGTACAAGAATTTAGAGGAAAATTTATGGGATTGTCGAGTGATTTTTTGAATAATAGGGTTTCAGGAAGCTTATTAGAGAAAGAATTAAACGATATTGAAAAATATTTATAATAAAAAATTTTTGCATATTTCGAATGATAAAAACAGTTTTCCACTCATTCCAAATCATCCTACAAGAATGCTTCAAAAAGGTACATTTAAAATTCTATAAAGATTAAGGCTTCGAAAATGTTTGGGAAACAATTTTAAAATCTTTCTTTTTCTTAAAGATCGAAATGAAATCTACTTTCATATGAAAAACTTTTGTGTACTGAAAAAGAACACCCAAAAAGTTCACAAGTCAAACATAGACTTCCAGACTACCCGCTTTTTCGGCTCATTAGAGACAAATGTACAATAAATGTACAACAAAAAAGAAAAAAAGATGGAGAAGAAGAAAGGAGTCAACCAAAACCAATCTCACACTCTTCTTTTTTCCGTATTTTTTATACTACTGGGGACAAACATGTTTCGAAGCCAATTTAGACTTCCTCGTCAGGGGTAATTTATAGGAAAACTACAGTTATTAGTAATGAAACAAATTCAAAAAATTACCTGAAAATAAAAATAAAATCTAGTATCAAATGCTGTTTGCTCAATCTTTCCATTTTCTTAGTATAACCTAAAATCTTGAATATCAATTGAAATTCACTTCCTTATGAGAATTTTATCACATATTTTCTTATCAACAATAAATATCTTTTTTGGAAAAACCCACGAATCTAGCATTTTATCAATAAATCCCTCTGTAATGCATCCAATCTAAGTTTTTACTAATTGAATAAATTCTTCAATACTTTTCACCAATCTTCCAATAACATCCATCCTGAAATCACATTGCTTTCAATTTTTATTAGTTTCACTGAAAACCAAATTACCAAATACAGTAAGAACCGAGGGGTTAATTACTCCTGCCATCTAGTGTACACTCTCTGCAATCTTATGCAATCTCGTGCAATCCCGTGCAATCCCATGCAATCCCATGCAATCTTTTGCAATCTCATGTAATCTTTTACAATCCCATGTAATCTTTTACAATCCCCTGTAATCCCCCCTTACGAAAAGAAATTCTAGGAAATTCAGTATCGGTCTATAATGATTTTCCTATAATGAATTTCGTGAAATATTTTCGGGATTCTAGAAAAATCATTATAGAAAATCATCATGAAAAATAATTTCAAGGAATTTCAAGGATATCCAGAGAATTTCCACGGATTTTAAAGAATTTCAACGGATATCAAGGGACTTGCCCGGATTTTAAGGCTTTTAAAAGGATTTTCTGGGATTTTCAAACATTTCAACTACTTTTAAAGGGATTTATCGGTTTGTAGGAGACTTAAAAAAATTTCAACGGATTTCAACAAATTTAGTAGGATTGTGAAATATTTCAAGGGATTTAACAAATTTTTGTAGGATTTCCAAATATTTCAAGAGATTTCTAGAGAGCTTCGGAAAAAAATTAAGTTAAATTTCAAGAGATTCCTAGCGATTCCAAAGATTTCATGGGATTTCAAGGTATTTCAAGGATTTTCACAAGATTTAAAGGATTTTATTGAATCTCTAAGGATTTCAAGGGATTTCAAAGATTTCTAGGCTTTTAAACTGTTCTTTAGAGAACTTTAATGATTAAGTTTCAGTCAATTTCTATTTAAGGGATTTTAAATGATTTCTACTTATGCTAATGGATTTTTACAATTTCGAAAGATTTCAAGAGATTTTGAAGGTTTCCAAAGGATTTCAAGAGAATTATTTCAAGAAAATTAAAATGAATGAGATAAAATTGAATCTTAAGGGATTCTTAGCAATTCCAAAGATTTCAAGGGGTTTTAAAGAATTTCAAGGAAATTTATTATTTTCAATATCCAACGATTTCGAAAATTTTTAGAGATTTGAACATCTTTTTTTTTTTTTTGAGAGAGAGAGAGAGAGAGAGAGAGAGAGAGAGAGAGAGAGAGAGAGAGAGAGAGATTTAATGAATAAGTTTAATTTAATTTATATTCAAGGGATTTCAAATGATATCTACTTATTTCAATGGATTTTGACGATTTCCAAAGATTTCAACGAATTTTTATAGAACTTTAGGGAATTCAACAATTTCAAGAGATATGAAGGAATTAAATAAATTTAAAAGTATTTTACATATTTTGAGTTATAATTAAAGATTCCAAAGAATTTCAAGACATTTAAAATTTTTTTAGGGATTTTAAAGAATTTTACAGGATTTCTAAAGTGTTCAATGGATTTTTATAGAACTAAAAATAGAAAAAAAAATTTAACAACATTTAAAGGATGATATTGAATTTCTAAGGAGTTCAAGGGATTTTAAAGATTTCAAGGAATTTCAATAATTTCAAGAGATATAAAGAAATTTAAAAAATAACAAAGGATTTTATAAATTGTTAGTTATTTTGTAAGATTCTAATGGTCTTCAAGAAATTTAAAAAAGTTTGAGGGATGTCAAAGAATCTTATAGGATTTCCAAAGTTTTAAAGGGATTTTAAAGGATTTCAAAGAATTTCTAAAGAACTTTATCGAATAAATTAAATTTGCCTTTAAGGGATATCAACAATTTCAAGATATATGAAGGAATTAAAAAAATTTCAAAGGATTTGAAAGATTTTAAGTTATTTTAAAAGATTCCAAAGAATTTTAAGGAATTTAAAAGAATTTCACAAGATCTAAAGGATTTTATAGGACCTTCAAGTATTTTAAAGAATTCAAAGGAATTCAATAGGGGCTAGAAGATTTCAAGGGATTTTTACTGATTTTAACAGATTTTAAAGATTTTAATGGATTTTAAAATATTTCCAAAGGTATCAAATTATTTCAAGAGACAGTGCTTCCATATGAGATTATGAGTGGTCTAAAATAATTCTCTCCTTTTTAGATTCTCTATTTTTTTACATTAATGCCTTGAATATTTTTCTATTATTTATTACAATGCTGATTATCCTATGTTGGTTTCCTATGTAATGATTTTCTATAATGAATTTCCTATAATCCATGGAATCCTTTGCAATCCCATGCAATCTTGCAATCTAGTGTACACAAAAAATTCGAGTAATTAACCTCTCTGTAAAAAAAGAGTAGATAATAAAATTTTTTTATTAATTATGATAATTCAACGTTTTGTTAACATTTCAGCACACAGACACTTTTTGTTTCCGTTTCGTTGAAGTTCAGTTCTTAGTCGACTACAGAATAAATTAACTTGCCCTAAACACTACTGGCAGGTGGTTAGTCTCGCTTTAATCAAGAGACTGGCTATTAAATTAATAAAAACACCACACTTTTAAGTAGATTGAAGTAAACTAGACACTCATCAAGATCAGGGAAACTGTAATTCGATGTTGCGTTTATGAGCCTTCCAGACAGCGTGTAACAGCGTTAAGCTGTACTTAGCTGATGCCTTATATCGTGGTCTCCACCATAGCTTTAGGGCTCAAAGTTGGGAGCTTTCCCTTCCGGGCTTTCCACGCAATTTCCGCTAATACTAATTTCGAATTCGCATGTTCTCAAACTAAATTATAAAATTCTATTTTTTGTAAATCAACTTTTCCTCATTCAAAATAGGCAGTTCACAAATTCTTTGGATATTGACTACGAAATTCTTAGAAATTAAAAAAAAGCCAAGAATCCAACGATCGAATTTGAACAAGACACTTTTGAATGTCTTCATTGATATTAAAAATACCAATAAAAAAACATTTATAAAAAAAATACTAACTTTTCGGTGTTCATTCAACACCCTTTTCTAGGCAATAACAAAAATTGTCAACAAGTCAAAATGCATGACAGGCTTTGAAGTTCCACACTTTTACTTTTTTGATACTTTTTTAGGCAAGGATACTTTTTTGCTACTTTTTTCAGTAAAATGATATAAAATATTGATCTTACTACCAAATTTCAGTTTTTTCAAAATAAAAAATAAAAGAAAGTTACCTCTACCTCTACCTAAAATAAGAAAAAAAATTTTTAATGAGAAAGCGTAGTATAAATACATTTATCACATCTTCGAGCGCATGAGGTTAAGAAAGAAAACTGTTTTCGTTGAAGAAATTTGACACAAATTTTTGGAATAAAAGCGTTAGGCGCGAATTCTCGATGATCGGAGTTGAAAATAGAAGAAAATTCAAAGTTAAACTGTTGAAAATTTAATTTTAAATTTTCTTTGATTTCCAAAAATTGAAAATTCAACTGCATAAAATTCAATTTTCTTTAATTTTTAACAGTTGAAAATTCAAATTTAAATTCAAGTTCAAATTCATTTTATATTGAAAACAAGTGTTAAAAATGTTAAATTTACGTAATTTCACATGAGAATTAAATAAATAGACATTGCAATCCATAAAAAAAATTTGTGAAAAAAGTCGATTTTTAAAAAATGGGTCGCCATTTTTTCTCGAATTATCAACAGTGAACAGTTCATTTTTTTGGTTACAGATTCATCATTTTACTTCAATTTCGTCTTTTTGGTTGGAAAATTCGTCTTTTTGGTTGCAAGTTCATATTTTTGGGTTGAAAATTCAACTATTTTGATAGAAAATTGAATATTTGGTCGGAAATGAACTTTTTTGTTGAAAATTCAATTGCTTTTTAGAAAATTCCTCTTTTTGTCTTGAAACTTCAACAATTTAGTTGAAATTGTTTTTCTTTCTTGACTGAAAAATCTTTCTTGGTTGAAAATTCAAGTCTTTTTCAAATCTTGTCTTTTTGGTTTGGAGCTTCATCTCTTTTGGTGAAAATTAATTCTAATCATATTTTTTGGTTGAAAATTCAACCGTTTGGTTAAAAATTAATCTGTTTTGGTTGTGGATTCAACCATTTTGTTGAAAATTCGTCTTTTTTGGTTGAATTCAATCATTTTTTATTTAAAATTAAAATCTTTTTCAGTTGACAATTCAACTACTTAGTTAAAAGATGAAGTACTTTGTTAAAAATTAATTTTTCTTGTTGGAAATGTATCTTCTTCGATTGAAAATTAATCTATTTGGCTTCAAATTCATGTATTTGGTTAAAAATTCGTCTTTTACAGTAGAAAAATAATGTTCTTGGTTGAAAATTGACCTTTTGTTTGAAAATTCAACTACTTGGTTGAAAGTTGAAATGCTTTTCTCGAAATTCATTTTTTTGCTTGAAGATTCATCTAAAACGTTGAATCTTCAATTCATCTCTTTGGTTGAAAATTTATCTTTTTTAGTTGAAAATTCAAATATTAGGTTTGAAAATTTATTCCACTTGGTTCAAAATTTTATTCTTTGGTTGGGAATTTAATTATTTTACTGAAAATTTGACAATTTTGTTGAAAAGAAGGTCTTGTTGGTTAAAAATCCGTCTTTGGTTGCAAGCTTAACTGTTTTGTTGAAATTTATTCTTTTTGGATGGAAAATTCAACTATTTTGGTAGCATACTAAACTGTTTGGTTGGAAATAAAAGTTTTTGTTGAACGTTCATAATGCTGGGTTAAAAAATTCAACTGCTTTATAGAAAATTCGTCTTTTTGGATTAAAACTTCAACAATTTGGTTGAAATTTTTTTTTCTCTTGGCTGAAATATCTTTCTTGGTTTAATATTTAACTTTTTTGTTAAGTTTTGTCCTTTTGGTTTGAAACTTCATCTCTTTTGGTAGAAATTTCTTTCAATAATTTTTTTTTAGTTAAAAATTTAATTTTTTGGTTAAAAATCATTCTGTTTTGGTTGAGGATTCAACTATTTTGTTAAAAATTCGTCTTTCCCGTTGAATTTTATTGTCGTTGAAAACTTATCCCATTTAGTTGAAAATTGAACTATTTGGCTGCAAATTCATGTATTTTGTTGAAAATGTATCTTTTTTGGTTGAATTTAACACTTTTTGATTCAAAACAAAAATCTTTTTTGGTCGGAAATTCAACTACTTCATCTTTTCAAGTAGAAATTTAATCTTCTTGGTTGAAATTTCATCTCTTTTGTTGAAAATTCAACTACTTGCTTGAAAGTTGAACTTCTTTGTTGAAAAATTATTTGCATGTTTGAAGATTCATCATTTTATTGAAAATTCATCTCTTTGTATAAATTTTTTTTTTAGTTGAAAATTAAACTATTTGTTAAATATTTGTGTATTTTGTGGAAAAGTTGTCCTTTCTGGTAGAAAATGTTATCATTGTATAATATTTCATGATTTTTTCGAAAACGCGTCTTCATTTGCACGTAATGTTATGGCTAATTAATATTCATACTTTTTTTTTAGTTTAAAGTATTTTTTACCCTAATTTTTTACTTAAAAAACTAATTTTTGACCAATGTAAACAGGCTACTTTTTAAATGTACTTTCTTTTATTTTTGAGGATACTTTTTTCTTCAGAAGGATACTTTTTTAATACTTCTTTAGTTCCATAGAGCACTTCGAAGCCTGCCATGAGGAAAACAGGATGTTCTCTCCATGAGATTTTAAGGTTCCCTTCTTTTTCTTTCTTCTTTTTTAATTTTAATATTTTTTTTTTTAATTTGAACGGAGACCCTTAAGGATGTGTTATCCAAATTCGATAGTTGGATTCTTGTTTTCTTTTTTAATTCCCAAGAATTTCGTAGTTGAATTTGAATGATGAACGTTGGAAGAGAATTTAAATTTTGATTTATCCTGAATTTCTTTTCTTAAATTTGAATGGATATTATTTTCAAAAAAATTGGACATAGATTACTATTTGGAAGATTGAAAGCTTGGGAAAAAAAAGTGCGGAAGGGGAGATCTTGATGGCAGGGCTTCGCAATCTGAAACAGATTTACGTAAGAAATGTTTTTGTGAAAGTGTCGCAATTACTTTTCTTAGCAGAAGGTTTTTCTCACTGGATCGATCGTTTTCATTCCCTCGGCGAAAAGACAAAGTCATTTTATTAGTTTGTCGACGCACGAGGGTGCTTTCGATCATCACATAAGCCATCTTGACCGATTGGTTCTACCGAAACTTGCCAACTTATTGAACATTAGTTCTCTATTAAGGATATTTTCTCGATTCGATTGAATTTGAGAAAAGTTTTGTTGAAATTTAGGAAATTAAATTCAGAATAAATAAAAATTTGAATTCTTCTTTAATGTCCAACATTCAAATTTAACTACGAAATTCTTGGAAATTGAAAAAAAAAAAAACCAAGAATCCAACGATTAAATTTAAACAACACTCTCCCAAATTTATCGGTTTTGATGTTCATTTAACACCTTTTTTAAGGCAATAAAAATAAATGAAAAATTTGTTTGTATTTAGCTGAAAAGGATGTTGAATAAACACCAAAACGTTGGTAGATTTTTTCAGACTTCGAAGTTCCACACCTTTTTTACTTTTTTGCTACTTTTTTGCAACTTTTTTTCAGTAAAGTGATATCAAACATTGACCGTACTAACAAATTTCAGCTTTTTAAAATAAAAAAAAATTAAAGAAAGAAAGGTAAGCCTAAGGAAACTACTCTACCTAGTAAAAAAAAAGAAATCAATCGATCAAAATAGAAGAGTCGAAATTCAAAATTTAACTGGTACAATTAAATTTTCAATTTTCTTTATATTTTAATTTATATTTAATTTTATATTAAAAACAAGTGTTAGAAAAGCTATATTTATATAATTTTACATAAGAATTTAATGAATAAACATTTCAATCCTTGAAAAAATGATTTGAAAAAGTAGATTTTTTTCGAAAACGGGTCGCCGTTTTTTTCTTGAATTTTCAACAGCAGTTTCAACAGCATTTTCAACAACTTGAATTCATTTTTTTAGTTAAAGATTCATCATTTTGGTTGAATTTCATCTTCTTGGTTTGAAAATTCATCTCTTTTGGTTAAGAATCTTATTCCTTTGTCGAAAATTTAATTATTTTAATTAAAATTCAACCATTTTGTTTAAAAGTCATCGTTTTTGGTTCAAAATTCATCTTTTTGGAAGAAAATTCAATTATTTGGTTGGAAATTAACTTTTGGATTGGAAATTAAACTATTTTGGTAGAAAATTGAACTATTTGGTTGCAAATTAGCTTTTTTCTCGAAAATTCATATTTTTAGGTTGGAAATTCAACTGCTTTCTAGAAGATTCGTCTTTTTTGCTTGAAATTTCAACAATTTGGTTGAAAGTGTTTTTATTTCTTCACTGAATTTGCTTTCTTGGTTAAAAATTCAACTTTTTTGTTAAATTTTGCCTTTTTGGTCTGAAACTTGATCTCTTTTGGTAGAAATTTCTTTTCATCATCTGTTTTGGTGAAAAATTCAACTGTTTAGTTGAAAATTAGTCTGGTTTGGTTGAAGATTCAACTATTTTGTAAAAAAATGTTCTTTTTTGGTTGAATTTGATCATTTTTTCATTCAAAATTCATCCCTTTTGGTTAATAATCTTATTCTTCGGCTAAAAATTTGACAACTTTGTTAAAAAGTCATCCTTTTTGGATTGAAAATTTAACTATTTTGTTAGAAAGTTGAACTTTTTAATTGGAAATTAACTTTTTTGTTGAAAATTAATTCTTTTAGATTCAAAATTCAACTGCCTTCCAGAAAATTTGTATTTTTGGCTTGAAACTTCAACAATTTAGTTGAAATTGCTTTTCTTTCTTGTCTGAAAAATCTTTCTTGCTTGAAAATTAAATTATTTTGTTGTAAATTCGTGATTTTGGGTTGAAAATTCAACTACATTTGGTTTCAAAATTAATCTCATTTAGTTAAAAATTTTATTCTTTGGTCGATAATTAAATGATTTGGTTGAAAAATTGACATTTTTGTTAAAAAGTCATCCTTTTTTTTAAAAATTCGTCTTTTTGGTTGCAAGTTCAACTGTTTTGTTAAAATTTTTTTTTTTTTTTTGGTTTTGAAATTCAACTATTTCAGTAGAAAATTAAACTATTTGGTTGAAAATTAACTTTTTTGCGGAAAATTTATATACTTTCGGGTTAAAAATTCAACTGCTTTGTAGAAAATTCGTCTTATTGACTAGAAGCTTCAACAATTCAACAATGTTTTTTTTTTGAAGAAAGTAGGTTTTTTTGAAAACGGGTCGCTATTGGCAAACAATGTTTTGGCAAATTAATGTTCATCTAATGGACTCTGAGTAGAGAATTTATGAGATTTAAGGAAAATCAGTCTTCTGTCCAGTTATTTACGTACAGAAAAGTATGAAAGAAATTTCTATAAAATACTTTCTTTTTTTTAGTTTAAAATATTTTTTATACTACTTTTTTTTATCTAAAAACCTAATTTTTGACTGATTGGAGAAGGATACTTTTTTAATACTTTTATTTTTATTTTTGAGGATACTTTTATCTTCCCAATGGTACTTTTTTGACACTTTTTTTAGTCCGAATAGAACATTTCGAAGCCTGCAGAAGACCAGGAAAACTATTTTCGGTTATAAACGAATCAAAGCAAAGAACGTTGATGAATTATTTAGTAAAAAAATGAATACTTCATTTCAGAAGATTCACACAAATTCTCCTCAGCTTTTCAGATAGAAACATATTTTGATTAGAAAAAATGTTATTTTAAGTTGTTAAAGGATTCAGGGAAAACTTCCCAGGCAGCATCAAAACAACACTGTCTCGGATATCCAACGTAGAGTAACATTTCATAATAAAGTAAGGAACTTCCGTACAAAAGTTTTGACAATTTGTTAAAATACTGGAAATAACTAATAATTAACTGTTTAAACAATTCATGAATATAAAAAATAAAAGGTTTTGAAAAATCATTAGTTGCAATATTTGTGGCAGAAATGAGAGAAAATTCACAAATTTCCTGGAAAAATATTGTTTAAAGAAATTTCATTTGTTTAAACAAGTAAGGGTTTGTTGGTTAATAAATCAGAGGTATCGAGAACGTATAAAGTATATTAAAAGGTAACCTTGATTAGGAATCTGTTAAAAAATAGCCGACTTTTTGAGAAAAAACAATTATTTAAACAAATTGAATTTGTTTAAATAATTTTAAATTACTTCACAATATTGATAATTATTTTACTAGACTATCAATAATCATTTTTGGCAAAAAACGAGAATAAAGTGCTCAAAGGTGTATATTTCATGCAGAATTGACATTTTTGGATCTAAGGTTACTTTTTCGGGCATCGTGGGGATGCGTTAGGAGTGGCAAACCGATATGATTGATATATAGAATTCTTCATTGGAAAATCCTCTACAAGTCCTATAACTTTCCCGTCACATTTTCTCAAACCCACAGAAGTTATTCCAAAAAACCCAAAAAGTGATTTTTTTCCATTTATTTCAAATAGGAAATTTCGAGGGTTTAGCGGCACCTGTTAAAATCAAAATAAAAAATAATAATAAAAAATATGCAATTTCTTTTTTCGGATTTGGAACCGAATTGAAGGGGCCGTTGCCCTCCAGAACAAAAACAAATTTTCCAATGCATTTTTGAACCACCCTACTGTGCACCCGCTTGACTGAGTAACCGAAAAATGTGAAATGTTAGAGGAAATTATGCGGGCCTTTTAGAGTTTTCAAATATTCGAGATTTCAACTTCATTCTATCTACACTCGAAAGTTCAAGGATTCCGATTCTTTTAAATTTGAATTTCTCAAAAGAGTTTCGAGTCAAGAAAGTAGAAAAAGAATTCTGTTTTGTAAGCTTAATTCTTTCGAGCATGAAATCATCAAAGAAAACCTTCTTTATTGTTACTTTATTTTCTTATTTTTCCTCTCCTATTTTCCTCTGCTTGAGTTGAAATTGCAGTTTTATTTGCTTGGGGTTTTGTCGCACATACATTTACTCGCTGGCTCCACACGACAGACAATCGTTATCATTTGGGACATGCCCAAAGTGCCTTGACACCAGTGACTTTGCTCTAATTCTCTGGCATTCGTTTTCCTGGATTACAAGTGAACAGTAGCAACCAAATGCATTGATGCTATTGGAAGTTTACGAAAGCCATAAAAGAGCTTTTTAATTATCAAACAACCTCTCGTTGTCTCGGTAAAAAATAAAACTCTATCTGATTTAGTGGGTTCGTAAAACGTTGGAGCTGAATTAAAATCCTTTATTTAGGTGGCTCTTCAAAGGTTTGTTTGAAGGACTTCAAAAAAACGAAAAGGGATACAAATATTAGGACATGCTTTTTTGAAATAGGAATTTTTCTATAGCAACAAATATGAGTTAAAAAAATTAAATAGAAACTCTAATGAGACAACTAAATGTCGTTGTGATTTAGTGGGTTCCTGAAAAGACGTTGGAACTAACCCTTTTATTTAGGTAGTTCTTCAACGGTTTATTTGAGGGACTTCCAAAAAACAAAAGGAGTAGAAATAGTAGGACATGCTTTTTTCAGATAGAAGTTCGGGCATCACAGTCCATCCGCGTTTTTACTTAATCCCCATTTTCCCCCCTTAAGATTGAAAAATCTCCTAAAACACGTTTAATTGAGAATTTTGACCCCATTTTCCCCTTTTTTACAAAGTTTCGATTAATTTTTTTCCCGATTCATTTGTTGATTTTGTTCAAAGAAGGGCCTGCTTGCCGCTGCTGAGCAATGAAAAAAAGAACATCAGCTCAAGGATACAGACATCCATAATTTATCTAAAGAAGAAAATGAATCGAAGAGGAGAAAAGTAGTTGGTGACCTGATCCGTAGAAGCAATCGCAAAATCTTCGAATGTTGCTGAACCTGAATCTTCTGTCGGAAATGTGTCAAGGAAAGGGTAAGAAAAATTTGCCAATGACAACGTACCAAATGAACTCAAGAAAAATTACTCGGATGTCACAAAAACAAGAAAGGATTCCCTGAAGAAATTAAACGACAAGGATGAACAAGGAACAAACAGCAAGGATGGACAAGGAATAAATAACAAGGATGAACAAGGAATAAACAATAAGGATGAACAAGGATGAAGAAGGAATAAACAACCAGAATGAAGAAGGAACAAATAAAAAGGATGAACAAGAAACAATCAACAAGAATGAACTAGGAACAAACAACAAGGATGAACAAGGAACAAACAACCAGGATGGAGAAGGTATAAACAACAAGTTTGGAGAAGTAATAAACAACAAGGATGAACAAAGAACAAACAAACAGGATGGAGAAGGTATAAAAAACAAGTTTGGAGAAGTAATAAACAATGAGGATGAACAAGGAATAAACAACAAGGATGTTGAAGGAATGAGCAACAAGTACGGAGAAGGATTAAACAAAAAAGTTGAACAAGAAACGAACTACAAGGATAAGTAAGGAATAAACCACAAGGACGAGCAAGGAACAAACAGCAAGAATGGAGAAGGAATAAACAATAAGTATCAAGAAGGAATAAACAGAAAATATGAACAAGGAAGAAACAACAGGATGAAGAAGGAACAAAGCAAAAGGAAGCTCCAGCTCCAAAGGAAGCAAATCCGATAAAGACTGCATTTCGAAAAGGCTAAGAAAAAAGGTTCTGGCAAAAAAAAACCAACCATTGATTTTTTTTTAGTACGGAAAAGAATCTGGATTTTAACAATTGATGCAAACACAGTCCATTCACACTATTTTGGCACTATTCTTTCAAATTTGTGGCACTATTAACACTATTTTACGTCTCAAGTGAGTCCGAGGCTTGAAATTGGATTGTAGAGTAATTTGGCAAGAACTTTCGGTGGTGATATTCTCAGATGGTAGGGTGTAAAGTATGAAGTATCATATCCAGCACGATATATTTTCCCCACTGGTTCATCCCTCTCTAATCTGCGAACGAATTGGCTGGCGAGCATTGGCACCGGCTGGGAAATGAGCCTTGCCTTTGTAGTTGATATTTCATGAGGATCGGAATGCATCAAAGATTCCACACAGGTTCGAAGTGTTTGTTACAATGTTGGTGAGGGTGGTACCTATGAAGGGTGAATAACGGGGTTACACGTGTAACATCTGCGAAACGATCCTGAAGCCCATCCCCACAATTTCGCATCTGTGATCGACCTTTTGGATCCTAGATGGGGAAAATAAGTACCATAACGACCTGATTTCCGGAGATCGTGAACAGCCATTGTCGAAAACATGGACAACCATTGATATAGCCTTCAGGGCGTTTTTCGGATCTGGGAGCTATAGTTTGAAAGTACTGGAATCCGGTTAGGATTTTGATAATCTATTTTTATTTTTATTAGGATCGAAATGAAATATGCTTTCGTATGAACTTTCTTATGCACCAAAAGCAGAATAAAAAACCTCACAAATCAAATTAGACTTCCAACTACCTCCTTTCCGGCTCATTAGAGACAAATGTACAACAACAGGAAAAAAGGACTGAGAATGAATGAGTCTACCAAAACCAACGTCTAACTCTTTCTGACAACCATATTTTTTGATAAGTACCAGGATGACATTTTAATTTCGTTCTTAATCCACATTTTCAAATAGAGACACTAAGATCAAGGTCTTTTCCAACCTACAGGGTTCTCTATGAATACCATTAAGAATTATTTTAATTGGGGCATAAATATTTACCCCAATTTATCAAAAAACATCTGTTTTTTCTTTAAATATTGTTCGAAGGATGTTTATGAAATTATCAATTTTAAAAAATGTATTTGAATTATTACTTTTTTTTTTTATATGAAAAATGGAGTAGTCTGTGTAGATTGAGCCTGAGTCCAAATTCTATTTTTAATTCCTCAAACTAATTATTTAGACCTTATAAAACAAGTTTCAGTCTCGAAATTTATACAAAGGGAAACGAGGATGGCGAAATAACGTTCATACACAAAGGGGAAATCGTGATAGACTACTTTCTAGTAGAAGAAAGAATAAGGAAGCTTATGGTTGTAATGGAAGTGGGCTCTGAGAATTTCCCGGTAATAGCGACGTTAAGAGGTGGAGGTCTAGCGTTCTAGAGGGAAAAAGAAAGGAGGAGTAAAAGGAAAGTAAAAATGAACCGCTGGGAAGGAGATCAATTGAGAGAATTCAGAAAAAAAATGAAGAATGAGAGTCTAAGATGTATGGAAAAGGAAGGGGTAGACGAGATAGTAGAATGAATAAAAGGGGTGAAGATGAGGCAAGAGGTAAGGCCAAAAGGAAAGGGGAGAATGGATGAGAAAAGAATGGTGAGACGAGTAATGTAAGGAGGGTAAAGAGAGAATGAAGAAGTGTGTGAGAAAACGGAGGAAAGGAGAGATTGAGAAAAAGGAATACAATAGAAGAAAACGAGGTTATGAGAGAATGTTGATCACAAGAAGGCAAAAAGAGAAAAAAAGGTACATGGAGGAGGTAGAGAAAGCAGTAAAGGAAGAGAGGGAATGGGAGGTGTTAAATAGGGAAAGAGGAAGAAGGAAGGGCGTGAATGAGGAAATAAAAAGAAGTGAGTGGACAGAGTACCTCAAAGGATTGTTGGGGGGTGAAGAACGAAGGAAGTTGTAAATAGTAGCAAATAGCTGAGAAGTTAAAATTTAAGCTATATACTTAAGTTAGAATAAGTTGATTAAGGCACTTATTAAACTGATTTTAAATGGAAAGGAGGCCCTCAAACCCGTAAAAGAGAGAGATTAAATACATACAATCTTGAAAGTTTTTATTGTTTCAAGCAAGTACTTGAAAGAAGAAAATTTTCTTAAAAGAAGTATTGCGATCTTCCTAAGTTTGAAATTAATTATTTTTGTTAAAGGATAAATCAGGATTTACTTATAAAACTCCTTCCTGTCGTAAATCCTCTTCGAATCTCTTTGTCTCGTTCAGGAATTTACAGACCGCAATAAATACGAATCAACTGTGATAGAGATCTCCAAACAAGGGTAAACCCATGTTTTCTTTTCTGGGCAGGATGTGTCCTGACGGCTATAAGTCTTACATTCGCGGGAAAATTAAAAGTTCCCTCTTTTCGCTTTAACGTCACTTCGGATACATTTTCTCCTGTCCTAAATTTCCCTAGAGGCTAACCGCTCTACATCTTTACTTGCTCGACTTATGCAAGAAGACATCTTGTCTTCTGATGTCAGACCTCTTGTACAATTCAAATTCGAAATCTGTCTGTATAACAAAAAATTTCTCCAACTTTGATAAATGAATTTCTTTTTAATCCCAGTTCGAGAATTTCTTTTACCTCGGCTGAATGCGATCTTCTCAGTCGATTTTCAATTTCCTGCAGAGAATAGGAAATGGAAAACGCACTGAAGCATGTTTTGCTTGAGATGGGTGTCAAAATACTGCAAGTGCAAGATCGTTGAAAAAAAGTATGAGTGAAATACGAAATCGTATTCTGTTGAAAAAAGATCGCTTAAAGTTTAATAATTTTAAAATGGCTTTGAGGAACGAAGTGCGAACTAGCAAATTGAAGACATATATCGCCGGAGAGCTGTGGGATTAAATTTAATAAAACAGAAATGGCCAATCTGGAAAAGTAGTAGAGACCCTACGTTTCGTTAATATTTAAGAATCTTCTGCGGAAGAAAGGTTTTCCGGATTGATGGCGAGGACGATGGAGGTCTTAAGGGGAAAAAAGTTATCCAAGGTTTTATTTTTTGTTTATCGTTCTTTTTGTCCTGAGACGCACTCCAGTAGTACTTGCCCTTAACTCGACGGCACACCTGTCAGATGAATTTTCCTGAACCTATGTCATTTATATCAAAAGTTAACTAGAGAGGTTGCTTCCTGAAATAAAATTACCTCTCTAGTAAATTTGGGATACAAGCAGGGAAACAGCCTCGACAAAAAAGATTCGACAGCTTGTCGTTAACATTTCCTAAGAGAAGGACTCTAAACTGAAAGCTTATCTACTCCAGGAAGTTATTGATTTACGTGTTAAAGAGTGATTTAAAATCCTGTGTTGAAAAAGCCCCGTTTAGCCCGCTTTGAAATCTTGGCCCCTGACACGGGCCCATTTGAACAATCCATTTGACGCTACTAATTTTGATGTTTGATTAGTTCAGGCTGACAAAAACTGCATTGATTAGTTCAGACTGACAAAAACTGCGTTTTTGTTAAAAATTTTATTATTTTTTGGAAGTTGTATCAAATAGTAACAATATCTCATCCAATTGTGCAGTTATTGAAAATAAAGATAATTCAAGCAAATTATAATTTGTGTTGAAGAGTAGAAGCAAAAAGAAAGCTTTTATTTGTAGAAAATAAGTTTCCAGTTTCATTAAATTTCAATTCTCTTTTTGAAAACGGTTCTTTGAACACTAGAAAGTTAAACAGAATATATTTGGTTGAGGGAAACTTTAATAACGCAAGCTTTAAATTCAGCACAATACTCTTAGAAGCTTATTAAAAGTTCCTTAAATCAAAAGCAAGTCCTCAGATGTTTCTGTTTCTAGAAAGGGTCGAGCAATTTCAAATCAAGGTAGTTTGGGGACTGGAGAGCTTTGAATCAATAATGCAGAAGCTTAGATAGAAGGATAAATAAAAAATAAATGAAGAATAAAACATTTTGGGAATATTGGAAGGTGAAATTTACATTCTAGCTGGAACGTAGACAATTATTGTCTGATAGAACATTTTTATGAGGTAGTAACCTCGAGTAGTTTAGAGGCTTATGACCTAGGGGGAAAAAAATATTACTTAACTTTCTGAAATGAAAATGCTTTAGGAATTTTTTCTTCCATAGGAAATACATGTTTAATGGTCCTTGAGGAATCCCTTAATATTAATTGATTATAAATAAAAAAATATCTGTTAATTTTTGTTTGGGATCTCTCAAATCTTGGGGGTGAGAGCATGAAAATTAAAAACAATAAATTTTAGACTACCTTAATGATGAATCATAGTATTGTACTTCTTTAGAAATAGTTGGCTAAATAATTTCCGATAGGATAAGTTTTTCCCCGTCAATAGAGGTGCTTACTATTGTTTGGAATTCGACTCAATTAACTATTGTCGTAAATTAGAGAAAACCTAGTTGTACATAAGTTTGGGGAAGTTCGACAAGGCGACTAACTGTCGCGTGACTCATTTCAGGCGGCGGCTTGGCGAGACCGAAGATGACTCTGAATCTGGATGGAGGAAATGGGGTCGGAAGTGCTTCTGGAGCAGGAGAGGCCAACCAACTTGGACCAAAGAAACCTGCTGGATTGAGCCTTGGACTGCCCCTGGAGCTTTCAGCGTCTCGAGTAACTGCAGACCTTGTTGATGTAGACCTTCCTCTAGAGAGACAAGGGTTGGTATTTTCAGAAATCTTGTAGAAAAATTACCGGCCTCTTTTTTCCATAATGTACATTTTTAATGTACAATTTTATTTCTCTTGTAGATGGTACCATGGATCTATAACTCGAATCGAAGCTGAAGCGGTTCTCCGACTTTTACGAGAAGGAAGTTACCTCGTGAGAAATAGTGAATCTACAAAACAAGATTATTCGCTCTCTTTAAAGTAAGTTCTCAATTCCTCACGGTGCGGTGGGGCTGAACCAAATTTAATTGAAAGGTTCTTGTATATGGGATTTTCTAGTTGATTATGGTTCCTTGGCACCCCATGAAAGTTTTCATACCAAATTTAAAATAATCGCCCGCGCCCTTTTTGAAAAAAGTCAATTTGTGTGTTTCAAAACTTATGAGATGTAGAATTGGCATCTAAGTTAATGGTAAAAGTTCCTTCAAAGTTGTTTCTTTTTTAATTTTTAATTTATTTTATAGTTTTGTATACTCTAAAATACGATAAAGAGCACCATTTTAAAATTTCTGTTAAAAATCAAGCTTATCATACCTACCTATTAATTTTGCATTTTATTCAAGTTCTTAATTGTCAAAACTGAATTTCCTGATTTAAGTTAATTTTAAGGGATGTACTGGAATAAAAGAAGAAAATAGTAGGTTTATTGATAAACTTAATTTTTAAAAGAAATTTTTAAGTAATGGTCTCTATCATACTTTAGATTGTACAAAACTGTACAATTGAACTAAAAAATAAAAATAAAACTTTGAAGCAACTTTTACCCTCAACTAGTATACAAATTCTAAGTCGCATAATTTTTTAATCACAAAAATGGACTTTTTTAAAAAAGGGCTCAGGCGATGATTTTAAATTTGATTTGAAAACTTTCATCGGGTGCTAGTGAACCGTAATCAACCAGAAATACCCATATGCAAGCATTGCAAGCATATTTCAATTAAATTTGATTCAGCCCTACCGCGTCCTCCTATTATAATTTCCATAAGAGTTGAGTATAAGTTAACGCTAACTTCTACTTGAATTAAAGTTTTTTTAATTCTGCCCGCTGCGCGGAAACATTCTACTAGCGCGCTTCGCTCGCAAGTTAAATTTGTTTTAGATTTCAAATAAAAAGAAATTAATTTACTTAAGGCTGTATCGGCCTTAAGGAACACATTCTAATGAATCTAAATTGCATAATTCAGAAATGAAGACCTTAATAGTTGAAAAAAATCTTTAATTCACAGCGCTCACTACTTGATAATTTTAGGTTTCAAGTTGATAGATTAGCAAATTCAATCGTTTTAAATTCTAATATTAAAAATTGGACAGTTTATAATTGAAAACTAGAATAGTTGAGCAATTTTAAGTTTGAAGCATTCAATATCCTGAATTATCTGTGATTGAAAAGTTTTGAAAAAGAAGAACTTTGAAACACAATCCTTTGAACATTTTATTATTATTTCCGATTTTTCGAACGATAAAGATTAATGATTCAATAGCTTTATATTTTAACTAAAAATTTCGACATTTTTAAAATTAGGACCGCTTTAAATTGAAGAAATGTGAATTAAAGCGTGAAAATTTTTACAATTTTAAATTGAAATCTTACGGAGTCTAATGATATATTTAATTTAAAACGCTAAAAATTTATTACTTTCAGTTTGGAATGTACTTTACAAGTTGGAGAATTTTAAGCTAGTATCGTGTGAAATTGAATCAGTTGAAATTGGAATAATTTTCAGATTTGAAAATTCAAATTTTTTTTTTCGAATTTAAATTATCGAAAAATGTGCATTTAAAAAATGAAAACCTTTTAATACTTGAATATTCAAAATTGAATAGATTAACATTTGAATTTCGAGAATAGACTTTTTCAGATCAAATGCGACGTCAATTTTACAATGTTTAATTGAAGCATTAAAAGCTGCTTTCGGGTTTAAATAAAAATGTGCCTTAAGAATGAAATAATTAATTTGAATTTTTTCACAATTGAATAATTCTGTATTATAAATTTATAAATGTGACAGTTTTAAAATTTAATCGCTCAATGTTGTAGAAATTGAAATTGAAGTTGTAAATAGGTGAACAACTTTCAGTGTTTCTTTTTAAATTTGACATATTCTGATTGCACGAAACGTAGAACAGTATTAAATTTTTAGTTCGAATAAATTTGTTTGGAAAATGTGCCATTTTTCTCTTAGAAGTCCTCGAAATAAAAATTGTTTAATATTGATGGTTTTTACTTGGCAAATGCAGAGTTTTAAATGTTTTTCATTTGTAAATTGCATAATATTGTGGAAGCTTCGAATTTGAATTTGTTTAAATTTGTAAGGCTACTTCTTCAGAATTGTCCAATTTAAAATGATATATCTTGAAATCCTGTATCTAATTTGGAAGGTGTTACATTAAAACTATTCAACTTCAGCGTCTTTTAATTTCTTTAGAATTTTTCCGCATTAGATTTTTGAATGCTCGAATTTCAAAATTTAAATGACCAGAAAACGTTTTTGGAGACCCGTTAAAACCGGGAATATTTTTATGGTAATTACTTTTTTTCGTATCTCTTGTCATTTGGCTCAAAATTCGAATTTTCGATTTTTCATTAGAACATTTTATGGGTAAAACCACAATCTTCGTTCAAAGAAGGCTCTTTAACAAACTGGACCTTTCTTTTTGGGCCCTGAAAGTCTGCCAAAGCACAATCCAATCCCTTAACAGACACCCTCGTAAAAACCACCCAAGTGGTCAATTGCTAATCCTGATTTCTTTTTTTTCAGGAGTGCAAGAGGCTTTATGCACATGCGTATACAGAAACATGAAGACATTAATGCTTTCATCCTGGGCCAGTTTAGCAAGCCATTTGACACAATACCGGAAATGGTTCGGCATTTCAGTGTGAACCGTCTTCCAATTCGAGGGGCTGAGCACATGTGTCTTCTGCATCCTGTCATTGCACAGCTTTTGTAGCGCAACTATCGCAGCGCTCTTTAAAGGCGCTAATTTTGTATTCATTCTTTTGGTCTGAGAGCGAAATTCGAAAAATTCACCTTTCAAATGATCCAATTATCCGTTCCTGACTGACATAAGTAATATACCTCGAATTTAGCCAATCTCACCACTGTTGACATCTTGTTTGATAATGTAGAAAACAATCATCAAAAAATTGAACCGGTTTCCATAAGTGAATGATAAAAACAAATCCAGATTGATGTCACGTGGCCTGGGCAATAGGACAATAATTGAATGGATCCAGTGTTGCTATGATGTGCAGAAATATAAAGTTGTTGCAAATATGTGAGCAGTAAGTGCCGTTATTTAAAATTTGTTTACCTTGCACATTTTTTAATCTTCCTAATCACTTCTAAATCATTTTAATATATAATTTATCTTGCAAGGAACGATTTTATCGGATTTAAATTTTACTAACTTCACTGATCTGCTCAATTACAAGGAGAAGTCGCGAGATGCGGTACGCCGATTCTGGGGCTTTATAGGCTGAAAATAAATCAAAATCCTTTAGATACGTATTTTTTCTTTCGTTCCAATGAGCCTTAGGTTCCGAGGTATCGAGATTTGAGTATTTACGCTTGAGCGCGTGACTCAAGTCTGTTCAGCTCGGAGCCCGAACTTGAGTGGAGCGCTCAAGCGTAAGTACTCAAACCGCGATATCTCGGAAACTAAGGCCCATTGGATCGCAAGAAAAAATACGTATCTAATGGATTTTGATGCACTTTCACCCTGTGACACTCCAGTCGAATCGACATCCCGCATTTCGCGACCTATCCTTGTTAGTTGATAAACAACCACACTTGTCGTCTTCCTTGATAAATAGGAAACAGCTACCTCCGAACGATTGAAATCGAGATTTTCCCGATGATTCGAAGGTGGATTGGTTGTTTGTTTCGATATAGGGATTTGCTTTCATAGGCGCTAGGCGGGTAGATAAGCTGTAAATAAAATCTTAAGAAATTAATCAGGGTATGTGTAAGTTCCAGATTAAACCCCGGTATAGTTAAAAGCGAATTTGAAAGGCTTACGTAAAAAGTTTATGGAATGCAGTCATGCTGAGAGCAGAAAGCATTTAGTAATGAGCTTAATTCATAATATCGTAATTGGTTATCAGTAATTGGACGTGAGAATCGAAAGGAAAAAAATTTTAATTTCAGGAAATAAGGGACAAGTGTCCAGTAGGGTGTCCCTTATTTTTCAGTCAGAATTTTTTTGCTTGACACTCGGATTTCGTTCCAGTGGCCAAAAAATGGGGTGCATTCCAAATTTCAAAATGTCGGACCCTCAAGGGATGACCAAAAATGGTATTTTCTATATTTATTAGGCCCTTATTGTTAATAACTATAGAAGATACCATTATTGGTCGGGAGGGGTAAGTATTAACCGATTTGGCTGAAATTCATCCTTAATGTCCAACATACAAATTTAAGGCCATATGAGCGTAGCCTAAAATATTTTTTTCACATTTTCTTTAAATTAATGTTCACACAAAACGCAATATCGAGTTGAAAATTTCGGAAATTAAATAAAAAACACTAAGGAATGTTTGTCCGGTCCTAAATTTGTATAATTATAAAAAAAGGAAAAACGAATTTTTTTATGAAAAAATCTCTTGATAATTATACAAATTTAGAACCAGATAAACGTTCCTTAGTGCTTTTTATTTGGTTTCCGAAATTTTCAACTCGATATTGCGTTTCGCGTGAACGTAAGTTGGTTAAAAAAAAATGTGAAAATTTTTTTTGAGGTTACGCTCACATAGCCTTAACTACGAAATTCTTGGAAATTTAACAAAAACCAAGAATCCAACTACCAAATTTGGACAATACAATCTTGAATGTCTCCATTCAAACTAAAAAAAATATATAAAAAAAGATGAAAAAAAATTTAGTCGTTGGATTCTTGGATTTTTTAATTTCCAAGAACTTTGTAGTTAAATTTGCTTTATAGTCATTACCAATATTTTTTTCCAAAGTTTGGGCCCTTATTGTTGCTGACTATAGAAATTACCATTTTTGGTTCGGAGGGGTAAATATTAACCGATTTAGTTGAAATTTGAAACGCATCATTATTTTTGCCATTGAAACGAAATCTTGGGCGGGAGCAAAAGAATTTTGAAAAAAGTGTTTTGACTATGTATTTAAGGGTCACCCTCGTGTCCAGGGTGGCCACTGCATCTGTAAATTGGAGAATGCTTAAAAGATTTCAATCTTGAGCATCAATCGAAGTTTTGAACCTTTGATCGTTATTTTTTTTCTCAAAGATTTGAGTGGCTACTCTGGTTCCGAAAATGAAAGATGCAGGTGTGAAGAATTGGGGGAGAAATGCCAAATATTTCTAATCATAATCATATAGTCAACACGTAGTCGCTAATAGAATTGCGTAGCTAATTGTTGGAGGGCTCGACTCAGAAACGATTAGCAATTGATAAAAAGTACCATTCTGCGACTGACGTGATAGATAAGCGAAGTTGAAAAAATGGTCCAGCTCGAGATTCTAAAATAAAAAGGATGCAAGTCCGTTTCGCTTATTCGAATTTAGATGGCTCCTCGCGAAGAGTGCCATCCGTCCGAATGTTTGTAGTACGAGGAGGTTTTTTGAACGAGGGCAACTGATACATATTTTTTCATGTGATATTAATTTGTTACAGAGGTAAAGCCTAGTCTCACCTGTGATCTGTTATTCCATTATAATCCGTATCTGTTGGTCAGTGCGTGCAATATCTGTATCGTAATTATTTTTAATGATAAGGAAAGAGAACGTCCGTGTAAAGACGATAAGAAAAATGTTAGGTGAAGACGATAAGAAATGTGAGAAAGAACGAAACAAAGGAATGAAAGGTTTATTTCCGAATACTAGAAATTTATTTTATAATTTGCACATGGCGCTCTCTTTATACTGCATCAGTTAACATTTGCTCAGTTTTTATTTAACTATTCTTCGACAAAAAAAATTTCCTGCTATTTCAAGAAGAATTTCGCAGTTTCTGGCATATTTTAAATGCCAGGTGCAGGTATTTTGTAGGGACCTGACAGAAAATTTTGTTCTATTTCGTTAGTAATAGAAAAAAATTCTTTTTTTTTTCACTAAACTTTGATCTGCTATCTCTAGATTTGGACGAAATTATATAGTACCGTAAAATGGGGCTAAGCGGCGCATGTGGGGAAAAGCTTCCAAGTAAAAACTATAGAGGCTTGCAACTAATAATTGTAAAACTTCAATTTAAAAAAAAAACCTAGAGGAAGCAATATCGCGTTTTAAATACAGAATCAAGGGTGCGCCGCTTTCTCCCACATATGTGTCGCTTAGACCCAGCTTACGGCATCTGAAATGACATTAATTGGATCAAAATTATTTTGTTTAAGTGGCAGTAATAAAACGGAAGGAAAGTTTCAGCGGGTTCCTGGTTTTTAGGTTGAAGATAATATACACACATTGTACTTTAAGCTGCCAGTATTATTAATTGTAATCGATAATGCATATCCGAGTTAAGAATTAAGACATTATATTGCCCCTACGAGCGAAAACTATAATCAACATATATATATATATATATATATCTTTATTTTACATTATATTTATTGAGACATGTTAGTTTATGATCGTGAGGTTCTATATGTTGACTTAATCGTAAGTTCGTAGAGTTTGTAGAGAAAGTAGTCTTAGGGAAAGTAGTATAGAAATTTATAATACGGTGTCGTACGTTACATTGGTAGACTAACTTGTAGATACTTCCCGTACCTTGAAATTTATATGAACTACAGCCTGTAATTGGTATAGATACGTTAAATTTATTGATATGAATATTGAATAAGCCTAGGGCCTTAGAGGGCCTTAGAGGGGTATGATCTGTTCTTGGAAGAAAAAACTAACTGAACTGGGGAATGTTCGATTAGGAAATCCCGATTTATGTGTAAGCGGACTGGTGGGATGTGCAATAATGAAGATCGTGTGCGATGAGCGAGTGGATATTTTTATTGCTGCAGCAGACCGCCAAACGTTCCAAAAACGACTACGTTAGTTAGCATTATGTATACTGGGATTATTATTAATAAAACATTTAATAATTCAGTGTCCATGATTGTTTTTTCAGGGATCAGTCTTTCCCCCGCCTGCGTTTCCCCTTTCTCCCCTTATTTTCGAAAATCTTCCCTTTTTTCTCCCTTTCTATACTAATTTGTGGAGAACTTTAGGGACCAAATTGAATTAAATTTATTTATTTATGAAGGAATTGAAAAAATTGCAAAGGATTTTAAGTCAGGGTAGCCGCTGGAACGGAAAACTGAGAAATGACCGGAAATTTTTTGAGACCGGGAAATGGCAGTGAATTAATTTTTTTACCGGAAATTTATAAAATTGTTAGTAGGTAGAAAAAGCTTTCCAATCACGTAGTATAGAGGGGTTAATTACTCGGATTTTAGGTATACACTAGATTGCAAGATTCCAAGTTTGCATGGGACTGCAAAAGATTGATACAGAAAACGATTATAGGATAATCAGCATTGGAATGAATGAAAAAAAATTTGAAGGCATCAATGTAAAAAGTGGAGAAACTACAAAGGAACAGTTTATTTTGGACCACTCATAATCTCATATAGTCTCTTGATATCCCTTGATACCTTTGGAAATATTTTTAAATCCATTAAAATTTTTGAAGTCTGTTAAAATCTGTAGAAATCCCTTGAAATCTTTTAAACCCTTTTGTACTCCTTTGAATCTTTGAAATCTTTGAAATAGTTTGAAATCTGTAGAAATCATTTCAAATCCCTCGAAAATAAAATAAATTACATTTTTTCCCTCAAGTTCTCTAGATATCCCTTGAAATTTGTGAAATCCCCTAAAATCTATGAAATACTTGGAGGTCCTATAAAATTCCTTAAATCTTGTGAAATTCTTTTAAATTCCTTGAAATCTTTGGAAATAACTAAAAAGTAAATTAAAATTCAATTTATTCTTCAGTTCTTTTGAAAATTTTTTAAATCCCTTGAAATCTTTGGAAATCGTGATGAAAATCTTTGAAATCTCTTGACATCCTTGGAGATTTAATAAAATTCTTTAAATCTTGTGAAATTCTTTGAAATACCTTCAAATCCCTTGAAACTTTTTTTTGGAATCGCTAGGAATTCCTTGACATTTTATTCTCTAAAATTTAGTCCTCTTGAAATCTTGAAATCTTACAAAATTCTTTGTAATCCCTTGACATTTTTTAATGTCTAGAAAATGCTTTGGAATCTTTCAAAATAACTTGAAATCGTTAAAATTCTTTATTTTTTTTTAAATTCCTTCATATATCTTAAAATGGTGCAAATCCTTCGAAATAAAATGTATTTTATACCCTTAGGTTCTACAGGAATTCATTGAAATCCTTTAAAATTGTTTGAAATCTTTGTATATCGTAAAAATCTATTAAAATAAGTAGAAATTATTTAAAATCCCTTGAATATAAATTAAATTAAACTTATTCATTGAAGTTCTCTAGAAAACCGTTTGAATCTCTATAAATCTTTGGAGTCTTTGAAATTCTTAGAGATTCAATAAATCCTTTAAATCTTGTTAAATACCTTACAATCCCTCGAAATCGCTAAGAAATCCTTGAAATTCAATTGAATTTCATTTATTTTCCAGAGTTCTCCAGAAATCCCGTGAAATCTTTGGGAATTCTACATAATTCTTAAAAAAAATTTGAATCTCTTCAAATCCTTTGGAATCCCTTAAAATCCCTTGAATTGAAATCATTCATTAAAGTTCTCGAAACAAAAAGCGTTCAAATCTCTAGAAATCTTTAAAAACCCTTGAAATCCTTGAAGATTTAATAAAATCCTTTAAATCTTGTGGAATTCCTTGAAATACCTGCAAATCCCATGAAATTTTTGGAATAGCTAAGAATCTCTTAAAATTTTATTTCATTTCATTTATTTTCCAAAGTTCTCTAGAAGTCTCTTAAAGTGTTTGGAAATCCTACAAAATTCTTTGAAATCTAATGAAATTTTTGAAATCACTTGAAATTCTTTGGAATCCTTTAAAATCCCTGGAACTGTTTGGAAATGTTTGAAATCCTCTAAAACCCCTTGAAATGTTTCGAAATCTTGCGAAATCCTTGGAAATATTGTTAATTCTCTTGAAAACTGAGGAAATCCTTTAAAATTAGTTGAAATGTTTGGAAATCCCATAAGATCCTTCTAAAAGTCTTAAAATCCGTGTAAGCTCCTCGAAATACGTTGAAATCCTGTGGAATCCCTTAAAATCCCCTGACATCTTTGGAAATCTTTGAAATGATTCCAAATCCCGTGAAATTTATATGAAATCTGTGGAATCCTGTTCATTCCATTCAAATAATTTGAAATTCTACGTTAAATAAATAAATAAATAAATCATTCGTTTGTAGTTTCCCTTTTTTTTTCATCAATTCTTGCAATATTTTGAAAGTATTCATTTCTGTACTGATTTTCTTATAGTGATTTTCTATAATAGTAAAACGTTTCAAGTCAGTTAACTGTAAATATAAATTCATTAAAGATGTTGAAAATTAAACTATAATACGGACGATTTAATAATAATGAGCTATACGAAAATGTAAGACTGAACAATTCTAATTCTATTCAAATCTGAAGGATTTTTAAATTGAAATGTTTTAAATCAAAAGCCCTAATGTGTAGTTATAAAATTGCAGAAAATTAAAAGAATAATTCTACTCGAAACACTGTTTTACTTTATACTATTTTATTTTGAAAATATATTTCCACCAGGGTAACATTTTTTATAAATAGGTTTTTTTTGCATGTAGAAATAAATGTTGAATCTTTTCCCCATTTTCCCCTTTTTCGTGAAAAAACTACTCTATTTCTTCTTTTTTGAGCTCCTTTTACGCGGCGATCCCTCTTTTTAGAATTTTAGTCTATTACCAACATTTAAGCATTAAAAATAAAGTCAAATTCTATTAAGGTACATTTATTGTAAAAAACTGTAAATTTGTTTGTAAGATTGATATAAGCCAATAATGGAATGAGTTTAGAAGAAAGCTCATCCTTCGAGGTCGTCAATTTCGGCACCTTCTTCAAATCCACTTTTCAGAAGGCTTTTGGCGTCTTCAGCAAAACTTCCAGCACGTAAAATTTGGTCAGGACCTTGAGTTTGTTCATGGCTCACAGTTTTTATTAATGATGGTTCCCTGGTTTTTGGGGAAGGTGGTGGAGGTGATTGTTCTTCAGGCAGTGGGATCTTTTTGTAAATAACATTGAGAATAAAAAAAAAAAAACAAATAATTAATATTTCTGAAATACTCATGAGTAAGAATAAAACGTAATGAAACATTAATTTTCACCTGAGAAGGTTCCCTTGAAACTCTTTGAGAAACTACAATCAGTGGTTTCTTTGGTATTTTCTCTATTTGACTCACTGAAAAAAATCAGTAGTAAAGACCAAGTTCAGTCAGACATCTCATTACGAATATAATATTCGAAAAATTGGAAGCAAACTTGGAATAAAGTGTTACAAAATAAGTTTTTAAGAAACTTAAAGATACAAAATTCAAAATATATAAATTAAATATAGAATCTAGGGTTAATACAAGACCTGGACCGTAACGGCGAATTTTAAATTTGCGAATTGATGCAAATTGATTTTTTACTAACAGAAATAATAGGATTATGATTCCGGCATTTAAAAATATTCATAATAATATTAATAATAATTAATTAATGTAATAATAATAAGAATTGTTCAGATTTTAATAATTATTGAAAAGTCCTTCACATTTGCATTGATTAATAATTGTACACTAAATTATTGGTTAATTAGTCTACTACCATTAAAATGTGTTGAAATTTAATAGAATTGACTAGATTTAACAAATTGACCTGGAAAACCAGGAAGTGTGATGGAATTTTGAAACCAGCCTTCTTTAGCAACCCTAGAATCAAAATATAATCGCGAAATTGGAATTTGCTTACGAGATACGTTGCTAGCTCTCTTCTCACCAGTTTGACTCACTTGATTTGTAACAGGAGAAAGATTTTCCTAATTTAATTTATAAAAAGTTAATGACATAATTCTTTTATTCAGGATTATTATAAAGTAAAATTATGTGGAATGTCTAAAAAATGCGGACCAAGAGAAGGCGAAGAGATCTCAAAAACGAAAAAGAATTTAGCTGAACTGAAGACTGAGCTGAACTGAGCTGAAGACGAATGTGATAGAAGAAAGTTGTCTGGGATAAGCTAAAAGCATATTTAAAATCTAAGGGCGAAAACGAAAGTCAGGAACTTAAAGCAGCAAAATAACTTTTAAAAACGCTTGAAGCGAATAACATTAGGGAACAATTAGAATTTAAATGGGAAAAAGTTAAAGTCAGAATATAGGAGTTTTTTTTTGGAAAGCTATATGTGAATTTGGACCATAAAGATAAAAAAGGATTAAGGACAAAACAATTAAAAAGAAGGAATGGAAAGAGTACTTCATGAAGCTTTTGGGGGACTATAAAGTAAAACAGTTACTTTAGACGTTCGGTGAATACTACGAATTCGTTGAATACTAGATTGTTGAATATTGCATCTATTGTCACAAGGTTCACAAACGGTTTGTTTTTTTCCACTATATTCGTTAACCATGAGTCGACTTCGATACATTTGACCATCAGATCCTTCTATAAAACCTTCAGAAAGTTGAACAACTTGAGGCCCCCATTGATTAATAAAATGGCCGATTCTCATTACTTTTTGCTGTGGAGTGATTACCGTGTGACTTCCTCCACAATAACGATTACATAAGTGATCTCTGCGTTTGTTTATAAAAATATTATTTCATTCTTTGGTTTAATTTAATGAAATCTAAATTTTTCTTTTACCTTGGAGTTTTGACGAGAGCTTCCTCCTTCGGTTTCAATTTTCTTTCCTCTAGTAAAGCAGCTTCATACTGAAGCATATTTCTACTCTGTGGTAATTTTTTTTGCTGTTTTCTGATTTGATCCAGTTCATAGGTCAAATATGGTTTCATACTTTTCATGCAAGACATGGGAGGCGGACGAATATTGGCACTTTCCTCCATTCTCATGACCACGTTCTTGTCACAAGATAAGCATTGTACATCTCTGAAATTAAGAAAAAAAGGATTTATAAATGATAAATTTATCATCTGTCTTTTTATAGCTTCTATTAAATATTCAAAAAAAAGCTATGAACCTGAGCATCTTTTTAGTTCCAGCTGCTTCATTCTCCTGTCTTATGTCAGCTAGTGCTTTCAGTTTTTCTTGTAGTGTTTTAAGTCTGCTATCTACAAATTCTTTCAGGGGTGAAATTTCTACTTTATCGAGTTTGCTTCCTATTTCTTGTTGAATTTCATCTAAAGATTGCTGCCAGACCGACTCCTGCTGACTCAATTTAGCAATTGCATCTTCAAGGCCACGAGTGAGGTCATCACAAGTTGCATCAAATTGATCATAGGAGACCTAAAAAGTTGGTTAAATCAATTGATACAAATAAGTACAAATTAGAACTTGATGATTGATTAATGATTTGGAAAGCCTGCCTTTCTGTTAACAGCCTTGGCATCTGCCTTATCAGCTAAAGCATCCTCGAGGTCTTCTTTATCAGCTTTCACAGTTTTCAGTAGTTCAATTTGCTCCTGCAGAACCTACAAAATCGATTACTAAAATGTAGAAAATGTTACCACTATAGGGTCAAATATTTTGATTTTCCAAATTCATAAATAAATAACATACGTTTGTTTGAGTATCAATATTTCCTTTTTCTTCTAGAACCTTATTGGTCGCCTCTTTCAATTTTACCATATCAGATTGAATATTTTGAATCTTCGTGACAAGTTCATTAATAACTTGCCCTCCCTCAGGACCAACTCCACCCATCGGTGAGTTGTTGACTTTTTCCATAAGTTGAGCAACATCTCTTTCCAATTCTTGAACTCTGTTATTTAATTCGAGCATTGCATCTCCATACATAGCTTCGACATTTTGAACAGTTTCCAAACAACGATTTAATTTTTCTTCATTTGTTTCATTTCCAGGCTCAGTGGATCCTACTGTTTTTGGAAGCTGTTTGGCAGGTGCAGAAGGTACAGTCTTTTCTTCGATTTCTGCATCTGTTGTTTCTTCAGCTGAAGTTTTGGCTTCTGTACCTCCAGCTGCGTTTTTATTTTTTGTTCCACCAGTTCCAGCTCCAGCTTTTCTACTAGCTCCACCTCCAGATACATCTTTTTTAGTTTCTGTTCCAGATTTTTCTGTTTCTGATTTTGCACCAGCAACTTCTTTGAAGGAGTACATTATTTTTTTACATAGCCTTACAGCTTTTATCACTAAAAATAATAATTGTCAATTAAATCTTACTAGGTAAATCTTCAATCCTAGACTGTAGGTCCGCAATGTCTTTCCGAACTGCAGTTATATCATTCTTAAGACTGCTCAAGTCTCCACGCACCTCACTAAGATCCACTACAAAATCGGATAATTAAGTGTAAGAAAATATTTCTTTTTCATTTAAAACTACTTTTTTATTGGCTTGACTACTTGTAACACTCTTTACTGCTTTTTCAGGTTCGCTACTAGTTTCTTTTGAAGATACTTCACCTTTACCTTCATTTTTTCCTCTGCCACCACCTTCTGATTTACCTGTACGACAGAAATATTAGAAATTCAGCTGAGAATTTTTAGAAGATATGAAGATTAGCGTCTATTAGAAATTTGAATTTTGCAGACGCTATCCCCTAATTTTCTTCGTGTTACTATCTCAAGTATAGAAATACGAGTATATACCGAAAAATAGTCCCAAAGGCTAATATATGGGCCTATGTCTGAAACCTTTCACTTTTCAATAACAAAATAAATGATGAAATTTGGTAGGCACAGCATCGGAAATTTGACTTTATTAGCTAAAGGTACATATTAGTGATATTCTATAATTATACAGATGAAAACTACTGTTTTTAACTAGATATTAATGATTGAAAAATATTTAATAATGTGAAAGAAAACGATCTGCCGAATTTCATTTTTATTTCAAAACATTTGACTGTGGACGAAAATTTGAAAATAAAAATAAAATTCTAAAATGAAATTAAGTATTAGGTAATTAATTACGATAAATATTGTGCTAATTGTTCGTTACGCTTTGCAGTAATTTTTGGTTTTACGAGGTGTAGCTATTGAACCTGACTGACTTTTTACAGCTTGCTTGGGGCTTCGGCTACAACATGCAGGGCTTGATATTGACCTGTGTCCTTCTCCTCCCTACCCACGGAATTTCAAGGTTGCACGACCTTCGGTACGACAGTAACATTTGTTCGAAGTTGACCGTCTACCTGAGCTCCGCCAGAATCATGTTGAGTGTGAAAGTAGAACAGCGCGTCAATGTCATTATGAATATCTTCATGGGAATAACTCCAAACTGGAGCATCTTTGGCTTAAAGTCTGTGATTTAGCATCCAAAAAAAGGCTCTAAATGTGGAATACCTTTGGACCCCTTGAACTTATTAAAATTATTTGAAACAGGTGCTTAAAGTCGGTTTTAATCAGTTTTTTGAAAATTTATCCTTTCCAGAGCATCCTCTGTCTGAAGTAGTCTGAATAAGTATTTAAGTGTGTAAAATTTCCCGTAAAACTAAAAAAATCCAATGTTCTATCTCTTATAGTTTGGGAGATATGGCCTTCAGAATTATTTTTCAGTACATCGTAGATAAAAGTTGTACTTATATACGCTAAAGTGCACTTAATTTTTGTAGAAAATCTAAAAAAAAGAATGTATTATCTCTCAAACGTCCGAAGTTACAGCGTACAGAAAAATGCCGTTATTTATAAAATTTTGTCAGGCATTGTTTTCTTTCGAAATAACTTGTTTGTGGTGCAATTCTTTTTTCTTTTTCCGAAGCACAGCTTTGGCATATTTTCTGACAGTGCCTGTCAATGCGATGAAATTTTCACAATATTGATATACAAAATAAATCTTTAATAATTGATTAAAGTTGAAATATATTTCTTTTAGTTTTACAAGAAATTGTACGTATTTTATTATCACAAAAACAACCTTTTACATGAAGTGCACCAGAAACAAGTTATTTCGCAAAAACTCAATGTCTGACAGAAAATCATAAAATATGGTATTATTCAGGACGCTATAACATCGGAAGTATGAGAGATTGAACATTCTTTTTTTTAGATTCACTGGAAATGAAGTCTGCTTCAACTTATGTGAGTACAACTTTCATCTATGATGTACAGGAAATCAAACAATATACAAAAACTAAAATAAAAAACATTTCCATACAAACTTTTCACTGAAAAATAATTTCCAAATTCCTAAAATATATATGCCCATATATATAAATTAATTAAAAATATTTAGATTCATCTGTGCTTTATTTCTTAAGCTTCGGAAGCGTTGAAAATTGAAAAAGCTTAGAATTGAACAATTTTGAAAGAAATGAATTCCAAATTTAACAATATTTGAATGTGAATAAATGTAAATATAAATATTCGAATAAGCAATGCTAAATACACTCAGAAAACGGTTTGGTTGAATCAACCAAATTTTTGTTGGTTCAGCCATTGAATATACTAATTATATGGTCAACAAAATATCTGGTTGACCTAGTCCAATCATTTGTTTGTTTTAACCAAATATTTTGTTATATGGAATATTTTGTTGATTCAACCAAAAAATTTTTTTTAACAATTGAAACTTAGTTTCATTAATGAAAATTTGCTTCATTCAACCAAATTTTTATAATGATGCAGAAAAAAATTTTGTACAAACAAATGTTTTTCGGAGTGTAACAGCATTAATTTTTTATTACCATCAATAATTTCAAATTTCAAAGTTTTCTGTTCTGGAAGTCGTTCAAATTATAAATCCCTCATGAATAATAAAAATTGAAATAGATGAGATTTAAGTTTGGAAAAGAATGAAGCTGAAATTAAACGGAACACAAAATTGAAAAGTTTGTAACTTTGCAAAAACTTAAGTATAAAATTTTAAAAAGAAATCATTTAGACGTGGATCATTCCTTTTATTGTATATGAAAATGCCTGGGATTCAAACAAAAACTTCAAAGTTAAATATATTTATCATGTTTGGAGGATATTTATTAATTTGGTTGGAATTAGTAAATAGGAATTAATTTTCAAGTGCCAAATAATGAAGAGTGCAAAATACTATTTTTGTAAAATGTTTAATCAAACAAAATTGTTCTCCTCACATTTTTCCGTTTTTGGAAAATTAATTTTCGAAAAAATCATATATTTTGATTTTCTTTCTTATGCTCATCCGGAAAATACTTCATTTTGAAACAAGGCTGCCAATTTTAGAGAATTTTCTGGTAATTTTCAAATGGTTGTAAAAAATAAAAGATAAAATTTTCGGCTGATCGGTGAGATACGTGTCCTTTTTATTTTCACTTTAGAATTTCAGACCATTAATTTTAATGAAATTACAAATTTTCGTATTCTAAGCCCGATAATATCTTCAACAAATGTTTTGTTGTTTTGTAAAATTGAGGGCTTATTCTTCAATCAACAATAAGTACCTCCTAGGCGTGAAAGCTTTTTTTAGTCTTAAATTTGTATTTTTTTAAATCGAAAACTAAGAAAATTCAGTTTCAGACCTAAAACATCTTAGCGGAAGCACCAAAGAATTTGTTAACAATAAAAGCAAACTTATCACAGTATTTTTTCAATAAAAGGAACAAAATTAGGGGATAGTGTTTGCAGACTATTATAAAAAATTATAATTTATAAACTGACTCGCTGCCACAGAACGTTGACTAGGTTTTTTTTGAGTCAAATCTTCAGTTGCAATTTCTTTCTCAGCGATAACAGATGGATCTATTGTTACTATTTTATTAGGTGCTGATTCACCAATTTTAAAGCCTGATGTCGCCTGATTTTCTCGAGGACTCGAATTATCCCCTTCGTATAAAAGAGCAAAATTCATTTCTAAAACTGCCAACCTCTGATCCACTTTAGCCAATTCTGTCGAGACATCAGGCCCACTTTGAATTTCAATCTTGTCACCTTTGATGACATCTTGCAACATAGATGTTAACTGAAATGTTAAACAAATTCGACGATTTTTTCTGATACCCGTGTGGAAAAGCCCTATCTAGCCCTATTTGGATATTTGGCCCCCGTCAGGGGCTCATGTAGACAATCTATAAGGAAAAACCCACGAGGGCCCCCGCAGGGAGCTCTGCTCGTTTGCCCTCACGGTTGGTGGGTTAAAATTTGTGAGTCAACGGGTTAATATTCTTTTGACACTACAAATTTTGATGCTTGATTAGTTCAGACTTACAAAAAATGCATTTTTGTTAAAAACTAGATGAAATGTTTTTGGGAGTTGAACTATGAAATCTCTGACATACCACGTGGGTCCTGCTTGTTACCCTCATTCCTCAGCTTACAAAAATCGAACGATTTTTTTGTTGTAATAAATTGCAGGCTTCGAAGTGCTTTATAGAACTAAAAAAAGTAACAAAGAAGTATCTTTCTTAAGAAAAAAGTATCCTCGAAAATGAAAAACTGTATTAGCAGAACAGCCTCCACTAATCAGAGAACCAACCCTCAACCAAAAGAGACGAATCTGCCAAAAGATTTTAATTTTTAACGAAAATTAGTTGAATACAACAAAAAAGCCGAATTTTCAACAACATAGTTGAACTTTTAACCAAAACAGATCAATTCTTAACCAAGCACTTGAATTTTTAACCAAGAAAGATTTTTCAGCCAAGAAAGAAAAATAATTTCGATCAAATTGTTGAAGTTTCAAGCCATAAAGACGAATTACCTAAAAAAAAATTGAATTTTCTACCAAAACAATGGAACTTTCAACCGAAATAATAAGATTTTCAACCAAAATGATGAATTTTTAATGCAAAAAGATTAATTTACTAACAGAAAATACAAATTCTAACAAAATACATGAATTTGTAAGCAATTATTTCAATTTTAAACTAAAAAAGATAAATTCTCACCCCCCAAAAAATGAGTTTTCAACAAAGTAGTTCAACTTTCAACCAATCAGTTGAATTTTCGACCAAAAAAGACAAATTGGAAAAAAAAGTTGAATCCTCAACCAAAAAAGGTGATTAGAAGAAATTTCTGTTGAAAGCGTTGAATTTTCAACTAAGAAAGATATTTCAGCCAAGAAAGAAAAACAGTTTCAACCACATTGTTGACGTTGCAAGCCAAAAAGATAAATTTTCTACAAAACAATTGAATTGTCAACCAGAATATAAGAGTTTTCAACAGAGGAATCAATTTTCAACCAAATAGTTCAAGTTTCTACCAAAATTGTTGAATTTTCAAGCTAAAAAGGCCAATTTTTAACAAAACAGATAAAATTCCAACCAATAAGACGATTTTATAACCAAAAAATTTCACTCCTTAAACAAGATTGTTAAATTTCCAACAAATTAATCAAATTTTCAAACAAATAATAAATTTTCAATGGAAGAGATGAATTTTCAAACCAAAAAGATGAAATCCAACTATGATGACGAATCTTTAGCCACAAAAATGAATTGTTATCTGTTGAAAATTCAAGAAAAAAACAGCGACCCGTTTTAGCAGAAATGGACTTTTTTTCAAAAATTTTATTTTATGGCTTAAAATGTTTGATTATCAAATTCTCATGTGAAATTTTGTAAATATAACATTTTTAACACTTGTTTTTAATATAAATTTCGTTTTTTTTTCTGGAATTTTCAACTGTTGAAAATTTAGCTATTAAAAACTACAGGAAATTGAAAACTGAATTTCTAGCAGTTGAATTTTGTATTAAAAATAAGTGTTGGAAGTGTTATATTTACATAATTTTACATGAGAATTTAATAAAGACACATTTCAATACATCAAGTTAATTTTGGAAAAAGTCGATTTTTCGATTACGGGTAGCCATTGGCAAATAATGGTTTGTCAAATTAATAGTTACTCATAGAAATCTACGTAAAGAATTTCTTGTATCACTTTACTAAAAAAATAGCAAGTAAGTAGCTTTAGATTGAAAAAGTAGCAAAAAAGTAGCCTTGCCTAAAAAGTATCAAAAAAGTAAAAAAAGTGTGGATCTTCGAAAATGTCTTTTGTGTCAAGTAGTAACAATATCTCAACCAAATGTTCAATTATTGAAAATAAAGATAATTCCAACAAGTTTTGATGCGCCTGCAGAGTGTCTGCATAAAAAAAAAGTTATAAACATTCTGGTAAGTTGGTCAAAAGGATAAACAGAACTCTGATAAAATGTTAATCATGAGTTTAAGTCCCGATCGAAACGTTACTATTTTTTTTTACTTTTAAATTTTTCACACATATTAACAAACATATATTTATTAAAATATGCCTAAAATTGACGCTATGATAATTATTAAAGGTATTTTTAAAAATGAAAAATTTATCGTCGGGGCAACTGCGAGTGACCCACGAGGGCCCCTTAAAGGCAATCATATAGTTAGATCCTTATAGATTAGCATGTCGTTTCCATGAGGGGCTACGCCTGGATTGCTCTAATGGGCCCGTCGTGACCTAAAGGCAATCCATGCGGGCCCCTTGCGGGGGCCCACTCCATTTTTCCACACGCGATGCTGTAAGTAAATTGAGATATTGGTACGAACCTTATTTATCCCCTGCTCACTTGCATCTAGTCTCTTATTTATGTTAATAATCTGCCACATATCTGTCAGAGGATCTGTACTATTTCCTCTCACTTTTTCTATTAATTCTGGGTTGGCAGCCAACTCTTCAAGAGCTTGAAACTGTTGTTGAAGTTTTTGAACCTGAATTGAATTTAAAAATCAGAAAGAATCAAGTGATTAGGCTTCTGAACTGTTCTTTAAAAATAATTTAAAAATTGTTGAAAATTTACAGAATCTTCTAGTTTTTTAAAAGCCAATGCAGTCGGGGTAGCTCCATTCAGAACTGGTTCTACAAAGATAACGGATTCAAATTCACCTTCAATTCCTCCACCTATTTGTTGTTTTACACCTTTAACTTTCTTTGCAGCTGTTCCACTATCTAATTCTGCAACAAATTAAATTATCAAATATTTGGAGAAAAAAAGATTCTACAGTGAGGTCTCTCTCATCCCAGCCGTAGGGTTGTTGTATGTTAAAATATTTTTTTAATGCAACCCTCCTACCACAGTGGCACTCAAAAAGATAGTGAACAGGGGTCATTTCGAATTTCGTGCACAAACATGGACGCTCGAGCATGCGCATGGTTCAGAAAGTAGGCCAGGGGCGGAACTTTGGGCGACGAGTTGTTTACAAATATCCCATCCATATTTAAAGTTGTTTACTGCTAAATATATTAAAAAATAACTATTAAAGATGGATGAAGGTATCATACGATACCGTAATATTAACTAATGCACCGCATTGAAAATTGTAACCCCCACTTGTAAATGACAACCCTAATAGCACGGAACGTTCCGGGAACGTTCCAGGAACTAGCCGCTGGGACTTTCGGAACGTTTCAGGCACGTCGCTGGGCCGTGTGAAATGTCCGCC
>JAUMHM010000005.1:5916662-5930346 GCA_032362435.1 Melikaiella ostensackeni
AATTTATTCAATTAGTAAAAACTTAGATTGGATGCATTACAGAGGGATTTATTGATAAAATGCAAGATTCATGGGTTGTCCCAAAAAAGATATTTTATATTAACAAGAAAATATATAATAAAGTTTTCATAAGAGAGTAACTTTCATTAGATATTCAAGATTTTTGTTTTCAATAAGAAAATGTAAAGACTGACCAAACAACATTTGATAATAAATTTTATTTTTATTTTCAGATAATTTTTTTCATTATGAATTACTGTAATTTTTCTATAAATTACCCCTGATGAGGAAGTCTAAATTGGCTTCGAAACGTGTTGGTCCCCTGTAGCATAAAAAAGACGGAGAAAAGAAAGAGTGTGAGATTGATTTTGGCTGACTCTTCTTCTCCCTCTGTATTGAATTTCCTATGATATTTCTTTGTAAGGGTACTCATTTCAAAATGTTTTATGACTTTTTTTTAAAGCACCTAAAGCCTCTGGATGCTCAAATTCATCTGTTACCTCTTTCAAGTTATTTCATCTGGACGAAACTACAGGAAGTTGTAAAAAGAAACATGAAAAGATACTTTCTAGACAAGAGTAAAATTCAAATGAAGTTCGACTAAAATAAAACCAGATGCACCAGAATATATTCTGCTGGAACTGTGTATACAAATTCTTGAAATTCGCCCGTGAAACCTTACTCTGAAAACTCTTTGAAATCCTTCATCAAAAACTAGCTTTTTAGGGTTTCGTAATCCCGGGCTGAAACCCTCATAGTTTTTCTCGAGTCCCTTAGGACCCCTATTATCCCACGGGGCCTAAGTTACCCTACGGGGTCCCACTTATCCCGCGGGCCCCTTCCAATGCCACGGGACACCTCTGTCACTCGGGACACACCTTGTCCTATGAGACTCAACCTATCCCACAGGAACCCTCTCCCCCTTATCCCAAATATCCCTTAATCTTTATTTTAAATTAGTCTAAAATATATAAGCTAGACATTTTAAATACTATATTTAGATAGGCTGCGAAACCCTTCTTGTAAGCGAATGTTGCCTTTTTGACTAATTTTTGAAATATATTTTTACTTTTTATCTCAACTCACCAAAAGCAGAAGGGGGTTCCAAATCCCGAACAGAAAGACTGGAGGATGCCTGGGATGCACTAGATTCCGTACTCTGGGTGCATCTCAATCTTCTCCTAAGTTTCGGCATATCAAAAGGCAGGTCTCTCAAATCAACACTCGTAGCACTCCCTGAAGTCGTAGCATCTTGCTGCATTAGCAGCCTCCTCCTTCGAAGCTTCGGCATATCGAAAGGCAAATCCGACAACTCAGCCTCATTATCAATATTATTAAGATTATCCAACTGCGGCTTTGGTACAATGAATCCAAAAGGCTTGCATTTGATCCCAGCCCTAGACTCTATCGAAATCCCACTATCCGATCCCTGTATTTCCGTATCACCCGATGATGAGGACTGCAATGCCAAATTGATGAGATTCTTGTTCTGTGGCACTCTTCGTTTCTTGAAAGACGTATCCGTTGGCGTTGTCGCATTTGTATTTGTATTCGTATTTGTAACATTCGTAGTAACATTCTCTGTAACTTCCTCTGGCGAGGCTTTCTGCGAGTTGTTGTTGCGGTTGTTATCCGAAGTCTCAGAGGCTGGTTCCAGAGAGGATTTATCAGAAATGGGCGAGAGAATATGAAGTTTATTTGAATGATGCGTGAGAAACCCGGAAAGATTCGGTTGCTGATGATGATGGTGATGATGGAAGCAGCTGGTAGTACCACTATCAGAACTATGAGAGCTGAGGCTGGTGCTATGACGACTCTCGGAACTACTAGTAGATCTGTTTCCTTCACTAGTACTGCTTCTGAGCGACTCCATACTACCACCACTGCTACTGGTAGCCATACTTTCAGTGCTAGAATAGCCAGGTCTCCTTCTGTTGTTGCGCAGCTTGAAATCCAGTAAACAGTGTTCCCTTCTAGGTTTGGGAACATCACCTTCTGCTTCATGCGGCCTTCCCTTGAACTCCATGATGGGTCTGCTCTCGCGGATCAGACTTCGTGGACGTTGTCGCTCCTCCCTTGGCCTGCCTTTGAACTCAAGAATCAGGTCTTTTTCGAATCGGCGTGCTTGGGATTCAGTAGATTCCGAAACGAAACTCTTCGGTCGTCCTTTGATTTCAAGTATGCTGCTTTCGCTACTTTGAGGAGAATCCTTAGCTCTCAGCGATGATTTCACTTGCAGTCTCATGTCCTTTAGTCTCGGATGATCTGGTTGAGAAGGCAGATTGGGTGCACTACGTATATTTAGTAGAAGATTATCTCTATTCCCGTGGAACTTTGCAGGCAAAGGCGCCGTGGACGGCGGCGATGGGTTGTAAGCTCGAGTCGGTAACCTCGGCGATCCAGTCTTCTCGTCACTCGAATTTATTTGGAGGGAATCAGTTTCCTGGGACAGGCTAGAGATATTGTCGGATTGCTGCTGCTGATGATGAAGGCGACTCGGGATCGGCTTTGGGCGGAGGATCACTACCTTTCGACGATGATCCTTGGTTGTTTGAGATCCGGAGTGAGGAACTTGCTGCTGCAAGGATTGCTGCTGATGCTTGGACGACTCTGTTGACGAACTCGCTCTAGATAGCGGCGCGGTACTACTAGTTCGCATCTGAAATCAAAAACAATTGGGATAAATTTGAAGCTGGCGATCGTGGAGTTAATTCTCAAAAGTAATTCGGATAATTCGTTACACTTGGGTACTAACCTGTGAATGTAGGATCGGATGATTGATGACCCGATCGAGTTCATCGAGATCATCGTCCGATCTGCTGATTTTGCAGTCGAACGCCGTCTCGTAAACCTGACGCTGTCTAGCCATCTCTTCTTCGTCTTCCTCTTCGTCTTCAACTTCCCCTTCCTCGTCGTCCTCGTCTTCAACAAGAATCGGCTGAGGATCAATCTTCCGCGGTTTGCGATGCTTGCGGACCTTCTGCCGCGCAACCTGCGGCTTCGTCGTCTCTAGCTCATCCTCTTCAGGTGAAGCAATGCAAGTGCATACATTAGTGGGAAGGTCATGGCTCAGCAGCCGAGTTGGTGGCATGAGAGACTGATCCCACTCAGTGATGATGCAACCAGAGAGGGTTCCTCCAATTCTTTCAGAGTTCCTCGTCGGGATGGCATGCTCGCTTCCAGTAGTGGGGCTAACTAAATCCTGATTCTGATGGCCTGGTAGGGAAGCGAAAGGAGATTCATCTCCAGCGACAGAATTTCGCTTGTGAAGACTTTGTGAAGTCCTTGAATGTTCTTCAGGAACGTCGAGGCTTACACTCTTACGATATTTGTTCTGCGGACGGGGAAGTTGTTCCGGCACTTTGAAGAGATCACCGTAGTAATATGGAGAGGGATGGCGAACAGGCTGTGCTGGCTCTGTAGGAGATTGATCTGGGACATGAACCAATGCGACACAGTCGACTATCACACCATCATTTGTTTGACGTGTTTCCTTTTCCAGATTCGATCCTTTACTTGAAGTTGTCGCATTTAACAAAGACTTTCGCGCTCTGTTGCTTGAGAATCTTCCTATCTCGTCATCCTCACAAGACGACCCAGATGCTGAAGGATCTGCAACAAAAAAATTACATATTTATCAGTAAAGTCTCTGATTGAATTCAATTTTAAAAGTTTATCGAAGAAGATAAGAACTAAGCGATTGAGCTAGCTGTAATAAAAATCTGAAATGACAGAGTGACTGAATAAAAAGATCAAATAGCAGTAAAATTTCCATTATAGTCTCCCTTCCGAAGCAGTTTTCCCTCGGTTGGAATAGCGAAAGCATTTGGGTAAAACGACCATAAAACAGCGTCTTAAAAATCACTTTTTAGTAGAACCCCTGATATTGATAGATTTTTACGTTAGCGTTAATATATTTTGTTAGTTTTAATTGCGAATATATGAAATAAAAATGTATGACAGGGATTTTTTGATATATTTTCTATTAAAAGGAACTTGATTAGAACTTTATGTCCAAAATATTGAGCCAAGAGGACAGAGAAAGGACTGAAGATAATGAGCACATTATGCCTGCTAAAGGTTCTCGGTTTCTGGCACCTCTCCTTGTAAGGGCGGGGAATGCTCCATAAACCACACGACCCTGAATCTGACAGGGAAACCGCAGCATAAGCGAGCAAAGAAAGTTTCGGGAAAAATTACCAAAAGGATCTGTTCTGTAGTCCTCGTTTTTCTTGCAGACACAAAGAAGCTTATATAAAACCTCTAACTACTTATAATACAGATTTTAAACCTTAATTCTGGAATATTTCTCCATTTTTAAAGCATGTTTGAAATCCCAGCTAGGTTTCAAATCGGCATGTCCAAATGACGTAACAAAATCAATCAACTACACCCAGAAGAAGAAATTTAATATATCATAAAGTACGAAGGTGTTTTGCAACTCGTTTAGTTTAGCGTAATCGGTGCATCCTAGTGGAATAAGCCAACGAAACGACAGTAGAGACGCAGAAGCGGTGAGTCGGTTGTCGGAATAAAATTACTGAAGTAAGTAATTTGAAAAGAGAGCAAGTAATTGCCACTTAAAACGCTCAAAGGCGTCGCCCTCTTGCGTCTTTTTAATTTAGCATTTGGTATCAACCAACTTGAAATCCCGCCATGCACATTTTCTTCTCTGTCGCGACTCGTAATCAAAGAAGAAGATCACAGAGAAACGAATCTCAAAGTTCGCGCTGTGTTTTGTAATCAGTCGGTGTTCCAATCAGCTTTCGTTATACCTGGCCAAGTGGCCACCCCCTCGTGCGTGTGCCTCTTTTTAAGATTCTTCAGAAAAGACGCCTTCTTTCTTCTTCCAGGGCTATTATTATGCTTGAATGAAGTTCCATCAAATCCACAATTTCATTCATCAAAGATTTGCTACTGAGTCTCTACCTTTTGTAGGTCTCTAATTTGCTTTAATAATAAAAATGACACAATTTATGTTTCTTTGTTTCCAGTTCATGACCAAGGATAAGATAATACTTCTTCCGTTATATAAAACGATATCGAGAGTCAATTACCTTATCCAACCCTTATACGAGGTTCGTTTGATAAGTCTGGCAAAAAAAATAAGTAAAATTTTTTGTTGTTGAAAAGTTTGCCTTCATTTCTCAACATAGTTTTCTTCGAGGGCTACACACTTAGTCCAGCGAGATTCTAATTTTTTCATCCCTTCAGAAAAGTAAGATTTCTCGAGGTTTGCAAAATACACATTTATGGCATCGATTACTTCTTTATTGTACGAAAACCTCTTCCTACCGAGTCAGGTTTTCAAGTTGGGGAACAGAAAGAAATCGCACGAAGCAAAGTCTGGAAAATAGGGTGGATGAGGAATCAATTCGAACCCCAGTTCGCGTATTTTTGCCATTGCGATTGCGAAGGTGCGTGCCGATGCGTTGTCGTGATAAAACAGCACATTTTTGAGCACCAATCCTGGCCGTTTTTTTTTTTGTATCTCGGCTTTCAAACGGACGCAAAAAATCCTGCGGATTCCGATTGAAACGTTTTTTCGGTTGCGCTTTTAATAAGGAGTCCGCAAACGTATTAACTTTACTTATCAAACGACACATGTATTATCAGTCGACATTTCCAGCATGATTCACCTATCTCGGGTGGTAATCGTATATCTTTGTATAGTTTTTCCAATAAACGAGATTGGCTTTTATTTTGCACTGCAAGGTAATCTTTCGCAGTAGCATCTACAAGGCCTTCTTCGGAGGTGATTGTGATGCTCATGCCGCTAGGGGTGGCTGGAAATTCCTTTCTATACCGCGATACAATCCACGACTCACATCCCATAGTCGGCCCTCGGTTATGTTACGAGGACAATATCTAATAAAAAGAGCAGTGAAGTGCCCGGAGCTTTTCGAGCTTCGCTCCTTTATAAAGCTTTCACGATATTTCCGTCTACGATTGTCTCTTAATTCTTTTTATTCAAGTTCATCCTCCCTTTCAGGGGCAAGAATCAGAAAATGATGAAATGTGATGACCTTTGACGAAATTAACTTGCTTTTTTTTAGAGCATGGGATATCAATTCTCTAGAAGTGAAGAAATTCTGCCTCTGTTCTCCTGTATAATTTCATCGATAAGGTTGTTTATTCTCCCGAAATTTATGGTCTTTACATTCTGGAGAAAAATAATCGTGTTGGGGTAATGGATTGGTATACTTTTTCAGTGTTGATGCTTGAAGTATTTCAGTTTCTATTTTAAATTTATGGAAAGGAAGCGTATCAAAAATTATTGGAATTATCTTTATTTTCCATAACTACACATTTCGGACTTCGAAGTGCTTTATGGAACTCAGAAAAGTATGAAAAAATGTCTCTTTCTGACACAAAAAGTGTCCTAAAAAATGAAAAAAGTATTGAAAAGTAGCCTTTTTAAATCAGTCAAAAATACATTGAACTAAAAAAAGTACATATTTAAAAAGAATTTCTATCATATTTTTCTGTATGTACACAACTGCGCCGCACATTGCATCTAATAAGGATGTGATCAGAGTTGGGATATTTTCTCAAATCTCATAAATCCCCTCTTGAGAGCCTATTGGATGAATATTAATTTGCCAAAACATTATTTGCCAATGGCGACCCGTTTTCGAAAAAATCGACTTTTTCAAAAAAATTTTCTTATGAAATGAAATGTTTATTTATTAGATTCTTATGTGAAATTATGTAAATATAACATATTTCCACCAGAAAGGACGAATTTTCAACTAAAGTAATCAATCTTCAAACAAAAAAAATGAATTTTTAAGAAGGAGTTCAACTTTGAACCAAGTAGTTGAATTTTTTACCAAAAAAGATTTTAACTTTAAATAAAAAATAGTTGAAATCAACCAAAAAAGACGAATTTTCAAAGAAATATTTGAATCACCAACCAAAAAAGATTAATTTTCAATCAAACAGTTAAATTTTTGCACTAAACAAGATTATTAGAAGAAATTTTTACCAAAAGAGATGAAGTTCCAAAACAAAAAAAAAAACGAAATTTAACAAGAGTTGAGTTTTCTAACAACAAAGATTTTTCAGTCAAGAAAGAAAAAAAAATTCAACCAAATTGTCGAAGCTTCATGCCAAAAAGACAAATTTTCTACAAAGCAGATAAATTTTCAACCTGAAAATATGAATTTTCAACAAAAAAGTTCATTTCCAACCAAGTTGTAGAATTTTCTACCAAAATAGTTGAACTTTCAACAAAACAGTTGAATTTTCAACCAAAAAGGCGAATTTTCAACCAAATGATTAAATTTTTACCCAAATAATATATCATTAGAAAATATTTCTACCAAAAGAGATGAAGTTTCAAACGAAAAAGACGAAATTTAACAAAAGAGTTGAATTTTCAAACGAAAAAGATTTTTTAGTCAAAAAAGAAAAACAATTGAAACCAAATTGTTGAAGTTTCAAGCAAAAAAAAAAACGAATTTTCTACAAAGCCGCTGAAATTTCGACCCGAAAATATGAACTTTCAACAAAAAAGTTAATTTCCAACCAAATACTTCAATTTTCTACCAGAATAGTTGAATTTTCAACCTGAAAAGATAAATTTCCAACAAAAAAATGAGCTTTCTACCTTCAAAGGCAAATTTTAAACAAAACCGTAGAACTTTCAATCAATAAGACGAATTTTCAACCAAGAAGGACGACTTTTTTACAAAATTGTTAAATTTTAAACAAAATAATTTAATTCTCAAAAAACTTATAATATTTTTGAATTTTAAATAAAAGAGATGAATTTTCAAACCAGAAAGACGAAATTCAACTAAAATGATGAATCTTTACCCAAAAAAAAAAATAATTGTTAATTGTTGAAAATTCAGGAAAGAAAACGGCCACCCGGTCTAAGAATAATCGAATTTTTTGAAAAGTTTTATTTTATGGATTGAAATGTTTATTTGTTAAATTCTCATGTAATATTATGTGAATATAACATTTTTAACACTTGTTTTTCATACAGAATTAGCTTTTTCCTTGAAAATTCAACTATTAAAAATTAAAGAAAATTGACTTTTAAACAATTGAATTTCCAACTGTTGAAAATCGAAGAAAATTTAAAATTGAATTTTCATCAGTTGAATTCTGAATTTAACAGGATTTGAAATATTAACCCAAAATATTCAAGATTCTTTGAAATCCCTTCAAGTTATTGCAATCTATTAAAAATGTAATATTACCCTAAAATCTGTAAAATCCTTTAAAATACATTCAAATGATTGATTGAAAAAAGACGATTTTCTAATAACAGGTAGCCATTTGCTAATTATGTTCAATTTGATTGATTTCTTTCTGTTTTTGAGGTAGAGCAGTTTCGTTAGGCATAACTTTCTTCCATTTTTAATTTTTAAATTCGTTAATACTGAAATTTGCTAGTTTCATCGATTTTTATATCACTTTACTGAAAAAAGGAGCAAAAAATATTCTTGCCTAAAAAAGTATTAAAGAGTAAAAAAAATGTGTGGAACTTCGAAGCCTGACCTTTGTTCTCCTGCAAAATTTTATCAATAAAGACGTTTTTTCTCTCGAAATTTATGGTCTTTACACTCTGGTGAAAAATATGCGTGTCAGGGAAATGGATTGATATACTTTTTCAGTGTTGATGCTTGAAGTACTTCAGTTTCAATTTGAAAATTATCAGAAGGATCCGTTGCGAGGAAAATGGAGTGGGCCCCCGCAGAGGGCCCTCATAGATTGCCATCAGGTCATGAAGGGCCCATGAGGGTAATCCAGGCGTCGCTCCTCATGGAAACGACAATGTTTATCACTTTTTTTCAGGCAGACACAACATCGTTTGACTTTTGTAAATTGAGGCATGAGAACAACAAACATAGCCCACTGTGGAGGCCTTCGTTGAATATCTGAGATTTTAAAGTTCACGTTCCAAAAGAATGTCATCAAATTCTTAACAAAAATGCATTTTTTGTAAGCCTGAACTAATCAAACATCAAACTTTTTTAGTGTCAGAAAAATATTAAATTTTTGAACTCAAAAATATTAACTGCTCGACCACGAGGGCAAACGAGCGGGGCCCTCGTGGGTTTTCCCTTATGAATTGTCCAAAGGAGCTCCTGACGGGGGCCAACATTCTAAAGAGGGCTAAACGAAGCTTTTTCCACACGAGAGATGGTTCGTAAATATTCTTTGTAACCTCTATTTTGGCATGAATCGAAGTTATGCATATTGAGAAGTTCTGAGATTTCTTATCTCACAAGAGGCAAGTCAGGCGGATGCTCTCGAATTGTAGAAATCTTCCATTGGAAATTCGCGTCTCGATCGAGCAATCAAAACCGTGGCGAAAGTTTAGGATAGGAATTATTCCGAATTAATCCGAACTATTCCGAAACCTGTATCCGAACCAATTCAAATCAATCCGATTCAATCAAAAAAAATCTCAATTTTGTTCCATTCGAATCGGTTAAAATTTAATCCGAACTCGGATTGATCTCAACCGATTTTCAATCCAAATGAATCCAATTCAATCCGAACTCGGATTCATTCTGATTGAAAATTTGGTTCGGATTGATTCGTATTGGAAGTTTGGATTAAATCGGATTAAATTTTAACTGATTTGGACCGAACGAAACTGAGAACTTTTTCGGATTGGTTCGCATTGACTCGGATTGATTCGGATGCAGATTTCGGAATAATTCTGAATGATTCGGAATGAATTCCTATCCAAAACTTTCGCCAGGGTAGTTCGTGTAAACACGACAAAACGTGCACCAGCGGATCATGTTATCTGTAGTGATTGCCAGTTCCAGGGCTGCCGCCCAACGTTGCTAACAGATTCATTAGGGGTTGCTTTGCACCCTCACATTGCAACGCAGCCCTCAACTGCACTCTGCCAATCGCTAGCACTCTGGATGCCTCGGAAATCTAATTAGGGGCCATTTTTTGTTTAAATTGAGAAATTTTTTCTTAACAAATATTTTTCAAAAATTTTTATTACAATGTTTGGTATAAATTGAAAATTCATTTTTTTTAAATACATCAGTTTAGTTGAAAATTCGTCTTTTTTGTAGAAAATTAATCTTGTTGGTTGAATATTCATCTTTTTGGTTGAAAATTTAACTCCTTGGTTAAAAGTTGAACTCCTTTGTTGAAAAATATTTTTTTTGTTTGAAGATTCAACTATTTTGTTGAAACTTTGTCTTTATTGGTAAAATGCAACTATATGTGATTTACACTAAAAATATGTTTTAGTTGAAAGTTCAACTACTCTGTTAAAAATTCATATTTTTAATTGAAAATTCATCATTTCAGTTAAAAATTTATCTGTTCTGGTAGAAAATTAATCTTTTTGATTGAAAATTCATCTGTTTTTTATTCATGGTTTGAAATGTTCATTTATTATATTCTAGTGTAAAACGATGTAAACCTAACATTTTTAACACTTTTTTCAATATAAAACGGATGGCCGTTTTTTTCTTGAATTTTCACCAGTTAACAATTCTTTTTTTTTTTTTTTGGTTAAAGATTTATCATTTTAGTTGAATTTTGTCTTTTTGGTTTAAAAATTCATCTCCTTTGGTTCAAAATCTTATTTGATTGAGAATTTAATTAGTTTGATGAAAATTTAACAATTTTGTTGAAAATTCGTTTTCTTGGTTGGAAGCTCAACTGCTCTGTTGAAACCTAGTCTTTTGGGGTTGAAAATTCAACTATTTTGGTATAAAATTGAGCTACTTGGTTGAAGATTAACTTTTTGTTGAAAACTCATATTTTTGTGTTGAAAATTCAACTGCTTTGTATAAAATCCGTTTTTTTGGCTTGAAACTTCAACAATTTGATTGAAATTGTTTTTCTTTCCTAACTGAAATATCTTTCTTCGTTGAAAATTCAACTCTTTTGTCAAATTTCGTCTTTTCGGTTTCAAACTTCACCTTTTTTGGTAAAAATTTCTCATTTTTAGTTGAAAATTCGTCCTTTCTGGTACAAAATTAATCTTTTTGGTTGAAAATTCATCTATTTGGTTAAAAAGTCAACTACTTAGTTGAAAGTTGTCCTTTGTCATAAATTCCTTTTCTTGTTTGAAGATTCACCATTTTAATTGAAAATTCGTCTTTTTTGGTAGAAAATTAATTTTTTTGGTTGAAAATTCATCTTTTTGGTTGAAAAGTCAACTACTTGGTTGAAAATCAACTACTCGGTTGAAAGTTGAACTCCTTTCTTATAAATTCCTTTTCTTGCTTAAAGATTCACCATTTTAGTTGAAAATTCGTCTTTTCTGGGAGAAAATTAATCTTCTACGTTGAAAATTCATCTTTTTGATTGAAAATTCAACTACTTGGTTGAAAATTGAACTGCATTGTTAAATACTCATTTTTTTTTGGTTGAAGATTCAACTATTTTGTAGAAAATTCGTCTTTTTGGTTGAATTCAACTATATTTGATTTAAAGTAAATATATTTTTTAGTTGAGAGTTGAACTACTTTGTAAAAAAATCATTTTTTTTTTACTGAAAGTTCATTATTTTAGTTAAAAATTCGTCGTTTCTGGTAGAAAATTAACCTTATTGGTTGAATATTCATCTTTTGTTTGAAAATTCAACTACTTGCTTGATAGTTAAATTTCTTTGCTAAAATTTCAATTTTTTGTTTGAGGATTCATCATTTTAGTTGAGGATTCATCATTTTAGTTGAGGATTCATCTTTTTTGGTTGAAGATTGAACTATTTTGTTGAAAATTAAAAAAAATATTTTTCAGTTGAAAGTTAAACTGCTTTGTTGAAACTTGAACTACTTTCTCAAAAATTCATTTTTTTAGAATGAAAATTCATTTTTCTATTTGAAAATTCGTCTTTCCTGACAGAAAAATAATCTTCTTGGTTGAAAATTCATCGTTTTGGTTGAAAATTCAACTACTTGGTTGAAAGTTTAACTCCTTTGTTCAAAATTCATTTTTTTTGTTTGCAGATTCATCATTTTAGTTGAAGATTCGTCTTTTCTAGTTGAACATTCAACTAATTTAAAAAAATTCTTTTTTTTTGGCTGAATGCAACTATTTTTTATTAAAAATAAAAATAGTTTTCAGTTGAAAGTTGAACTACTTTGTTAAAAATTCATTTTTTTCGTTGAAAACTCATATTTTCTGGTAAAAAATTGATGTTCTTGGTTGAAAATTTATCTTTTCGGTTGATAATTAACCTATTTGGCTGAAAGTTGAGCTCCTTTGTTAAAAATTCATATTTTTGTTTGAGGAGTCATCTTTTAAGTTGAAAATTCAACTGTTTGTTTGAAAATTCATGAACTTTGTGGAAATTTGGTCTTTTCTGGTAAAAAAGGTTATATTCACATGATTTTAGATAAAAATTTAATAAATAAGGATTTCAATTCATAAAAAAAGAATTTTTAAAAAAGGCGATTTTTCCGAGAACGGGTCGCCATTAACAAACAATGTTTTGGCGAATTAATATTCAACCAATGGAATCTCAGAAGTGAATTTAGCAGATTTAAGAAAAAATTCTTACTCTGATCATCTCCACAATGGGGGGGGGGGGGGTCAAAAAGTGGTGAGAAATGGTCATAATCGAACTTTTAACCTAAGTCATGACTCCTCAAATAAAAAACATAAAAAGATTTTAGTATTCAAAAGCAAGGAAGCCAAAAGGAGCAGTGAATTGGCTGAAAATTCGGTTTGTTTTGAAAACACAAGTTTAATGATACAAAATAGGAAGTCCAAACAAAAAATTGTGAAAATTTTCTCAATTTTTCATGTTTTTCTGAAGAGAAATTCGCATATCCAGACGAACACGTGTTCACGTGGACGGTGGCCTAGCCCCCCCCCCGGCCCCCCTCGTGGACAATCATGGACTTTTGCCATACCCCCCACAAAAAAAATTGTTGACGTGGTACATGGACGGCGCCTATATACTTTCCCAAAATCAATATCCCTGAAATTTTACAAAAATTGTACTCGCGAATCACGATATCTTTCCTCTTCCATACTTTCTCTTTCTATTACTTCCCCAAACAGGCATTTATAACGTTGGATTAAAAGAGATTCAAACACGAGATCTCTAATAATTGTACTTTTCTTTGTTCAGGAATTACCTTTCGGTTTATTTCGCTACTTCATTTCTCCATATTCCAGAAAGAGCGAGGTGCTTCCTATCTCCCAATCTCTTTTATTTGATCAGTGCTATTCGTTTTCATAAATTGAAAAATCGTGAAATGAAAGTTGTGTCATGTGAAACATTGCATTTGTTTCAAAGACACAATTTCTGCAACTCGTGACTGAATATATTTTTCTGCATATAAAAATTAATTAGCATGAAACTGAATTAGCGTCTTTGAAGTTCCATTTCATTAGTAACCCAGCCAGATTTCTATTATTCCCGAAAACTGTCTTCATAAGAGGTTCCTTTTGCCCGGGAGCAGAACTCCTAAGACTCCTAATAAGATTTCAAGTTAGGATAAGCTAGAACTAAATGAGCAAACTTGAGATGCGAGACACGTCCTAATCGGAAATTAGATCCCGTTTCACTTTTAGTTAAGCTCGCACTCTCATGGGAACTTAAACTAAGAGACGAAAGGCTTGGTTCCGAAAATTTGTCGGGTGGAGAAATTTGCTGGATACGTGACAACGATCGTCGGTGATCGTTAAACGATGGCGATACCGATGCCATGATTGTTAGGTTCGATTGATT